>JARSSU010008581.1:0-22775 GCA_029619165.1 Eurosta solidaginis
AGTTAGAAAACCAGTTATCCTATTAGATTGACAGTAGCGGGTCGCCCTCGCGGTCGGCTGTGATGATTTGTAACTCACTCGAGTGTATTCATCTGCCATGAAAGAATTTTCAGTGTGAAAATTCATCTGGCTTCTGCAGATGCGTTCGATGGTGATGCATCAAACATATAGATCCCGTCCGTCACGTTTAGTAGGAACATTAAAAGTCGACATCACGAAAACGAAAGAAAAGCTCGATTCTAAATCTCTTCTCGGAAATAAATCGTGCACAGTGTGTGTGACGCTGCGTGATACCGAATAACTGATCATAGTGTCATTTTGAATTATGTGCTCAAATTATTAATTTACACATATTAGATTCACAAAAATATTTTATTGCAAGATCAATTTTTATGTTATATTTTAAAATAGTTTTTAAATCGTGATATTTTCCTGATAGCTCGGTTATAAGACATAGTAAGAAAAACACTTTTTATACTATAAACGAGCTCTAGCCAAAATATTGCTATATTCTTATCAACACAATACGTGAATTTTGATATACAATTATATTATAAATTGTCCTGATATTTCGACTCAGTCTGATCGTGTCATCATCAGGAAATTCACGTATTGTTGTTATTAAGAATATACAAAATTTGGCCTAGAGCTCGTTTATAGTTTAAAAAGTTATAAATATTCAAAGGCCGTAACAACAAAAATAGTTAAGAAAATAATTATTTCATGATAGTTTCATGTTACGATAAGCAAATGCTTTTCGAAAAAATAATGAATAATATTTGTTTGAACAAATAAAAATTATTCTTTTATTAATATCTACAATCTCATATAACTTAACAATGGGTATTTCCTTTTGGTTTTGGTGAAAACAAGACAAATACCATTAACTGGCTTAGTGCGATGATACCATTTCGAAAACCGCCTCGCCATCATTGCCTGGAGAGTTTGTATTTTTCGTAGTGTTAGATTTCACCCAGATTCGAATCACGGATAACACGCTGAACTTTCAGTCGCCCACCACTGGGCTTCTGTTTTATATTGTTTTCTTGCTTATTTAAGTTATTACACAATTTGAGATATTTTGCCCCTATATAGATTTGTGAAAAAGCGTTCTTATGTTATTGTAATTGCACAATTTCTTTTCCATTGCAGAAGAACATTTTTGTTGTACTATGTGAAAACATTACGAAATTGCGAAACGAAACATTAAAACCAAGGAGAATTAAACGGGGGGTGCACAGGGTGGTGTCCTATCCCCACTTTTGTTTAATTTCTACATATCTAAGCTACCTTCACCACCGGAAGGAGTCACAATCGTTTCCTACGCAGATGACTGCACAATAATGGCCACAGGCCCAGGCCCAAAGATCGATGCGCTATGCAATAAAATAAACGGCTACTCCCTGATGTCTCCAGTTTTTTCGCCTCGCGAAACCTGGCATTATCACCGACTAAATCTTCCGCGACCTTATTTACACATGGACGCCCAAATGTCGACCATTTTGAACATCCACGTCGATGGCACTACGCTACCGACTGTCCGACACCCCAAATCTTGGGTGTGACGTTTGATCAGGATCTACATTTTGGTGAGCACGCAGCCGCAATTGTTCCGAGAATTCAGAGCCGTAACAAATCCTCAAATCCCTCGCTGGCAGTACTTGGGGAAAAGATAAAGAAACACTCATGACTACATACAAAGCAATTAGCCAGCCGATTACGTGCTACGCGTCATCCATATGGTCGCCAAGCCTAAAAATCACCACTGGAAGAACTACAGGCCTGCTAAAATACTGCTCTCAGAATCGCCACGGGCTGTCTTCTTATGTCCCCAGAACACCATCTGCATAATGAGGCGAGAATACTCCCCATCAGGGAGAGAAATCAGATCCTGACCAAACAGTTCCTGTTGAATACCCAGAAACCTGGGCATCCCAACAGACACCTGATTGATGAACCAGCACCGCCTAGGGGCTTAAGGAGTCATCTCCGTAAGCATTTTGAGGAAATACGGCACCTGAGGACCCAGCCGTATGAAGTGAAAAAACACAAGCAGGTCCTTGGTGAACTCCATAAACAGGCGTCGGACCTTTATGCCGGGAATTGCCCGGTGAATCCAGCGCTTAACGAAAATTATCCAAAACTTGCGGAAGTGGAACGCATACTCCCCAGGGAAATGCGTGTCACTCTTGCTCAACTTCGTTCTGGATACTGTACCAGGTTTAAACTCTTACCTATCCAGAATCAACCCCGACATACAAAATGTATGCCCCGCTTGCAATGTGTCCCCACATGACACCAACCATCTCTTCAATTGTAATGTGGAACCAACGCCTCTAACACCCCTTTCCTTATGGTCCACCCCTGTTGAAACGGCAAGTTTCCTTGGACTCCCGTTAGAGGATATTGATGACAATTTGTGATCGGTCGCGGCTATTAGGTGGGGCGAGCATTGCTACAACAACAACATTACGAAATTGCCTGACGATGAATTCGTGGCGGTTTTCGAAATGGTACCATCGCAATATGCCAGTAAATGTTTCTTTCTTTCTCTTCAGTTTCTCTTAGAAAAACATAATAATTGAATATTCAATTATTATAAGCCGGTGTTAAGCTCATGAATTCTTAATAGTAAGTATAAATTGAACACACCATTAAAAACAAACAAATTTGAATATAAAAACTTTTAAATTTATTATTTTTTTTATAAAAATGTTTAATTTTTTTTTAACATTTTTGAAATTTTTGATTTTTACGGATGTTGTCTTTTTTAGAACATGAAAAAAATCATTTATAATAAACATTTTATCAATTCTTAGATTTTTTTCTCATTAATTATTTTGAAATGTTGCGAATTAAGTGCCCTCGTTAAGTGACGGGCGAGGTAACATTCGTCTAACCATGGTGCAGAGAGACTTCTTAATTAATCCCTTACGAACTACTTCTTTTCTCTTATGGACCTAAGTAGAAGCGAAGGAAAAACCTTTCACCCTGAATTTTGAGTCACCTAGTTTACGGTCATGGGCAGCGGCACAACAAATGAAGCGACTCCTCGTCGTTCTTATCCACACATTTTCTGCAGAGGGAGCTTATCTCTATACCCCATCTTCCAAGCAGTGGTGCAATTGCACAGTGACCTCACCCGTTAGTACTCTCACTGCATATTCGTTTAGTTTGAGGAGAAAGTCTGTTCCTTAACTCTCTAAACATTGAGCGCTATCAATTATCCCGTTTGGTAGAAGGTCGTTGCCCTCATTGTGTATTCCTCGAATGTCGCCAGAAGAAACTCAGTGGTGGTCCCACAAAGGAATGGCCTTTTTTATATTCCACCCTTTCTGGTCATCTCATTGGAAAATTTATATCTTCCATATTGTTGTGCCGATGGGTTCAACAGGGGTAGACATTAAGATTCCCTATGGATACCAGCGAGGCTCCGCACGATATCCGATTTTAACAAGTTGGATTCTAATATCTTTAATCCAGCGTGGCTGTCAACAAAGATCGTTAAATTGATTTCTGGATTGTATTATCCTGTAGATTCTCCTGCATAGACTTCTATCTGATAGACAATACATGAGAGGAAATATTGACCTGAAGATGCTTCGAATTGAGTCCAACTTCAGTTCTCCTTCGATTGTTGTGCCGTCAGTGTAAATTGTAGTGTCCCTACTTGTCTAGACTTCCTCCCTTAAAGGATACCTTAGTTCTGTTGCTAAATGTTGCCGTGCCAAACAGTAGGTTAGTTTGGACATCGCTGAATCGTTCACGTACCGTGTCATCTAGTTCGTAACGTTTAAGAGCCACTTTCGCTGCTAAACTCTGTACAAATAAGTGCGAAGGCTTCAAAAGGGTACATTTGAACCTTCCTGAGGTTAATAGCTAATTGCTAAATGTGATATGAACTAAAAGTATGTTTGAGATCTTCCGTCCTCCACCGGATTTATTGGTAGAATTTTTGAAATTTTCGTCTCACCTGGCATCTGAACTTTCTCGCATTCACGTCGTTTGTCCTCTTGTTTTTTTCTTCTAACTAGACTTCGTATACTACGCGATTTTTGTCGAAACACTCCAACAACTTCAGTGCACGATCCTGTAATAAAAGTATCAATGAATTTTTTGAGCACCCGGACAACCTGCATTACAATTAAGGGATGTGATTACAAGCTTTCATATCGGATTGCATAAAATGTTCGTTCGAATCTACGACTTAATGTCTCATCTACTAATCACATTCATTCTAGATAAATATCCGTTCGAGTCTACGACAAAAAACTTCATATACTAATCACATTAACACATATACGATTCGGTATAGCCTAACGCAGTTTCAAACATTTCTAAAAGAAGAGTGAGCACTACCCACTCTTACAATTATCAACTGTTATCCATGAAAACGCTAGGCATCTACCTAGCCAGCATGAGCCAACCATTTTACTCAACATGCATACTCCCGGGTCACAATTAAATAATGTGATCAACCTTTTTCGTCGACCTTCCGCAAACCATCACTGAAAACCTTATGCTTAGGTCAGAAAAGGTTAGGAGCCGCTTTACTCTTGTGCGCGAAACAAGGGAACATTTCATTGCAACTTTCCAACGAAGAAGACCGCAATATTCCGAAGAGAATTCTCTATTGTAAATTTCACCGTAGAAGATACTGCATAGCTTCGTTAACTATGCTTTATTGTCAACTTCCCAAAAGTGAACTTCCTCGCGTGCAAGGAAAACCACACATGCGAGATGAAACCACAGCTACGGTACTCATCCGAATCCTCAAAGCAGGAGACAAGACCTGTATACAATTACTAAAGATACAATATAGACATGTCACGACTGGCTTGTCCTGCTCCCCGCGATACAGTTTTTAGCGACCGTGATAGGTTCGCGCAAATCATACAAGTATCCACCTTGCTCCCTTTCACCCCACACCACTCTATATTGAAAAGCCATAGTATTATAGTCGCCTTTTACGACCGGTATACCTACCTCGGGCATATTCTAATACCCCTAACCTGCAGTGGGAACCCGTGCATGATTTTGATGTGTTCTATGTTCATTTGTTGACTCATCTTCACACTGGGTTCTGATGGCGGAAAGATAACTTATTCACAGCTGCGAACGGGAGTACTTAGCAGCCCAAAATCTCGTCACTACAACAAAATTTTGTGATATAAAATCTGTTTTTAGTCATTTGGCCATGAACAAGTCATTTTTTAGTAATCATTCCTTTTAAATCAACACAAATTTTAATATCTTCAAACACCATGAAATGTTTTTCTTGCCTTTATTTTACTTTTCCCTTTTCCCAATTCATTGCTGACAAGCTGTTTCGTTTCTATCATAACACTTAACAATCTCTTTTCATTGCTTTGAATTTTCTTCTATCTTCTTATGCTACTACATTCTCATCTGACAAGATTTTTGTATCTTTGCAATTTTGTCTTGAACCCAAATCCTGTGTATCAATTCAACAGGCAACCTCCCCCACGATATCCTTATACTTGTCTAGCTGCGTTTCAATTTCTTGTGTGCTTATTTATTTATCCTACTCTTTTCTATCTGTAAATATTGTGCTTTTCATTCCTCCCTTTACCACTTCCTTCGTTTTTCTTTCACCTCTACTTTTACACCGCGCTTGTGGTCATCAATCAATTGTATAACTGACAAATTCAATAAGTATACAAGATGCTTAAAAAGTTGTTCGACCATTTTGTTGGAAAAATGTGTTGAACGTTTTTTATATCCTTCAAATAACTTCACTAAAATGAAGCTCGAATTTCTACTTTTGTGTCGAAATAAATTTGTAAAAAAATTTTAAGTGCATATTTTGTATGGTGTGGTTGTGTACGTGAATGAGTTTGCACTTTTATTATTTATTTTATTTCCATTTTGTAGTTAAATCTCCAGATATTTTCCAACACTCAACCCTTGACTCATGACTGTCATGTGGAGCAGACATATTGCTTTGCTTTTGGTTATTTATAAATATTGATAGCAAAGTATTGTGAAACATAAAATCACCAATACTACTTTTTACTGACTTTCTCAAAGTTTTTTTCTTTATTCGTGACCATTAAATATGCATTTTTTTCCTTTGGCGTTGCTTAAATAAGATCAATATGAAAACAAGTAAAGGTGTCTAAGTTCGGGTGTAACCGAACATTATATACTCAGCGTGAGCTTCAATTGCACATTTCATTTCAGATAAATTAATTTTCTACATAAGACGTGGCACCGTCTGTCCCCTCTTACAATAAAACTTGATAAGTGAAATATCATTGATTCAAAACTATTTTTTGCTAAGTTATAGCTTATTATCCTAGTCTACGACCTTTTAAGCTTGTTTTTATCTAAAATGGTCTTTAACCGATGCCGTCCATTTTACCAGACACATTTTGTACTATAGGGAAAATTTGTGTACCCAAGTTTATTAGGATCCGTTATTTTTTTCTTCCAGTTATAGCTCCCGAAACATAGAAAATTGCTTAGTCATAAAAGGGGCGGTGTCACACCCATTTTCAAAATTTTTGTGTTTTCCAATTTAATGTTATGATTCAATTTAAAAAGTAAAATTTTATTGATACAAAGCTCTTTTTCGCTAAGATATAGCTTATTTTATTCGTCCACGACCCTTTTAAAAATCGTTTACATAAAAGTGGGTATGGTTCTAATCGATATCGTAATTTTTCTTCAAAGCATTCCTTATAGTAAAGGCGACCTCCCTGCCGAATTTCGTTACGATAGGTTTAACGGTTTTTGATTTATGATTAATAATATTTGTAAAATTGATTTTATCACAAGTGGGAGGTGCCACGCCCATTTTAAAATTTATTTTCTAATTTTATCAAGAGTCAATATCAGTCCCACACGTAAAATTTCAACATTCTAGGTGTATTATTTACCAAATAATCAGGGTTTTTGAGTTTTCCAAAATGTTATATATATAAAAAGTGGGCGTGGTTATCATCCGATTTCGCTCATTTTCAATATCAGTCTATTCTGGACCCAGATAAACTCGTGTACCAAATTTGGTGAAGATATCTCAATATTTATTCAAGTTATCGTGTTAGCGGACAGACGGACGGACGTACGGACATGGCTCAATCAAATTTTTTTTTCGATACTGATGATTTTGATATATGGAAGTCTATATCTATCCCGATTCCTCTATACCTGTACAAGCAACCGTTATCCAATCAAAGTTAATATACTCTGTGTGCAAAGCACGCTGTTTGTTATCCAGGCTTGAAAAGTTGCGTCAGGTAGATTACTACCTCAGCGTGTTTTAGCATTGGCATGACCAAGGAAAAACCCCAATCTGTGAGGAGGTGAAAATCCACAAACAATGAGGCAGAGAAGAACTCTGACCACTAAACTTTTTAAACAAGGAGGCGAAACGATGCATAATTTTTACGCAAAATTTTAAATATAAAGAAGCTCTTGGCAGTGACAAATGTAGTTGCACCTGGTGCCGCTATACCTTAATTAACTTCAAACACTTCTGAGGTTTTATTGGACGACTCCGTCATTGTCTGCTCTAATATTATTATTACAATATGTTTCAGAGGAGGCAACTATCGATGCTATCAAAAGATCAAAAATACGACAAAAAAGCCAGCTGAATGTATCAAAGAAAATTCAAAAGTATGCTCTTTTCCTATAGCCACCACCCTTTGATAGTGGAGGAAAGAAAGGATAGTAAAGGAAGCTGGGAAATTTAAGAGGATATTGATTTGATATTTCCAAATGCCTTCAGTTACCCCTCACAAGAAACACCTGATGAAATAATTAAAAGTGTGACCCGAAAAGTCACCCACATCAACCGGAGTAATTTCTTATACACAGACTAACTTGTAGTTTTTCAATTACTTTCGGAATTCCTTTGAGGAATGGAATGGGAAATTGAAAGTACATTTTCGAAAGTACAATTGACCTTGTGGTGACCTATTCATAAGCAAAATTGGCCTTATGTCCGTTGACTTCATGTCACCCCACAATCTAATTGCATCGGTGCTTAATACTTGTGCAAAGTTTCATTTGATCTTATACCAATTTTAAGTGGCCAAGGGGTCAATTGACCTGAATTAAAATCGGTCCGTTAAAGTGGGTCAAAAACCGAGTCCAAAGGAATCGGTTACATTCAAACGTACAAATAAAGCTAATAGAAGGGTGTTAAAAAGGGATAAATACCCTTGCCGACAATCATTGGGCGAACTCTAATATTTGTAGAAGCCCAATAATAAATCAGAACCTACTTACGCGCAAAAAGGAGTCAAGAGTTGATGTTCCCTTTTTGCGTAAAACAAATCAATCTGATATTCACTTCGTGACATCGAAAAATATGAAGCTCTATGCTAGCTTCTTGCTTTCTCTTTCAAACAAAAACATTTAAGCTATTCATACCTTATACAATGTGTATCTCCATATAAGCTCTGACATGTAGAGGCGCCCCGATTTCCCTGAAACTTTATACTTACCTTCATTGATGTGTCGCAATTGTTTCTATGTTATATACAAATTATTTCACCATTTCTTTCGAGAATTATACTAAGTACAAACACACACCAAATTGCCAATTTATACCCACTATTAAAAAAGCGTAACAAATTGTTTCAACCTGCAAATGCAACCTTGTAAAGTGTGTTTATTTAATAGATTTAAACGTCAGTTACGCATGGCTCAACTATATGGTTGGCTCATGTCATCAGCTGATTTCATTGTCAACAGAAGATGGAAAACTCAAAATGCAACCAAAACATTGAATTCATTTTCTTACAACACACAAAAATTTCAAAGATTTATGTTTTCATTCCATTCCATTCGCCTAATACCAACACGCACATTTTGACAGTCAAAGGTATGTTGTTACTGTAGAGATGAGCCAACCAGCTATCAAATTACTATTGTGTAAGCTAAATTGAGTTGTATGAACACATAGTATTACTATAATATAATAAAAATATACTCTATGTATATTATTCTAACACAGTTCTTTTAAAAACTAGAAACTTATATAAATAATAATTTTCGTTATTGTTTTTTTCTCTTTACAGGTAAGCGAAATATGTGACATTTCGAATAGACGACCGATGGGGAGTTAATACTTAGTAACTTCATAACAGGTAATTTTAAAATCAATAAACCGCAGTTCATACTAACCGGAATTATACAGAATGTAGGGGTAAGTGTAGTCACTACACTTAAGTGTAATATGGAAAATACGTACACTGAAAAATTGATGTGAGAGAAAGGGTTTGACAGCGGCTTGTTATCGATGAGTTTATAAGTTTGTTATCGACCAGCAATGGGCGCGTTATCCATAAAGTATCGACAATTTATTGATTTGGTGTCGCAATGTTATAAAGCTATCGAAAAGCTGTCGAATATTTAGCAAAAAGTTATAGATTTGTTATGGAAAGTTATCGATTTGTTATCAAAACTGTATCTATGTGTTATCCAAACTTTAGTGATTTAATTTCGAAGTTATCGCATATTAGTCGAAAAGGATTTACTATCGAAAAGTTAGAGATTTTTTATCTGAGTGTTACGAATTTGGTATCAACGTTCCGAAGTTCATCGATTTTTGTATGAAAAAGTTGTAGATTTGAAGCGAAAAATGTATCCATTGCTCCTCGAAACCGATGAAGTTTAATGTAGAAACGATGACACAACTGTGGCCCCCATAACAAGTCGATAACAAACCAATATCTATAATAAGCGTGTATGAAACAATAATATGGCGGCCAACAACTCAAAAGGCCCGGAATTATTTGTTTCTGGTAAAGTTACCCCTCTTCTGGTCTTACTTGAACCTCTAACTTACTTGAATACATTAGTTTTCTATGTAGACGTAGACCTGTATGTTAACATATTCAGAACCGATCTACATACTTTTCGTTCAGCTTTTTTAAATTTAAATCATTTAAAAATACTTTCTTAGTTGGAGTGTCATCTTTCATAGCGTAGCCGCTGCGTTTTAATTCCCTGGACTTTGTTGATGTCTGCGTAAAGCTCATACAGCTCATCAATAAATCTTCTTCGGTGCTCGCCATCGCAAAGGCGGAGAGGTCCATTCATCTTTCGAAGAAATTTTCTCCCGAACACTCCCAGAGCCGCTTCATCTGATGTCGTCCTGGTCCATGCTTCTGCAACATATAGCAGAACGGGTACGATAAGTAACTTTCAGAGCCTGATTTTCGTTTGCCGAGAGAGGACTTTACTTTTCAAATGCCTATCTATTCCAAAGGAGCAATTATTGACAAGAGTGATTCTTCGGTGGAAATAAACACATTCCAAATAAACGAAGTCTTTTACTATTTCGAAATTATGGCTGCCAACAGTGGTGTGGTTGCCGAGGCGCAAATGCGCTGACTTTTTGCTCGATGACGACAGGTACTTCGTTTATCCCATCACCATCTAACCCATCTTTTCGCTTCTTTTCCCAGTTTGGAGTAAGCAGAATTTACGGCGCGGGTGTTTAGGCCTATGATATCAATGTCATCAGCATATGCCAGTAATTGCACGCTTTTATAGAATATAGTTCCAGAGCGGTTAAGTTCTGCATTAATTAAAGAAATCGCACGCTGTCTAAAACCTCGTTAGTTTCTAATGGCTCGGAGAGGTACTTTCCAATTCTTACTGAGCTGGTGGTGTTACGCAAAGTCATTGAGACAGATTCTTTGCGTGTTGTCGAAGGAAGCTTTAAAATCGACGAAGAAGGGATTTCTGTCAATTTTTTCCCTGTTTTTCCAAGATTTGGCACATTCTGAAAATCAGGTCGATGGTAGATTTACCAGCCGACTGCAGCCGCACTGATAAAGTCCGATCAGCCGATCCACGATGGGCTTCAATCTTTGGCACAATACACTTGACAGGACCTTATATGTGATATTAAGAAGGCTGATTCCGCAATAAATTGTGCAGTTTGCAGGATATCATTTCTTGTGGACTGGGCAAAGAACAATTAGGTTTCAATCGTCAGGCATGCATTCGTCCGACCATATTTTGCAAAGAAGCTGATGCATGCGTCTTATCAACTCCTCGTCGCCGTATTTGCATAGCTCCGCATGGAGTCCATTAGCGCCCGTGGCCTGGGCGAAGGGCACTAACTCCATCACCATCAATTGCGGCATTGGCTATCCTTGTGCGGTATAGCGCTGCCCCCATTTCGGAGAGGGGAGAAGTGTTCCCCATAATCTAAGTTCTCTCTGGACATTGGTTTAAAGAGCACCGTTTTCGTTCTTACAAGAGTTTCTCTGGACTTTAAACCTTCCATCACTCTCTGAATTTTTTGTACATCATGCTGGCGTTTTTCCTAGTTGCCAGTACCGCAAGCTCCTCGTACTCGCACCTTTCTGCCTCTGTTTTTTTCTTCCAGAAAAGGTGTCTCGCTTTCAACACCCGGTAGTGTTCCAACACTCTTCTTGTTGCGATCGCTTTTAACTTAGCCCTGTAGACAACGTCTTTTCTTTCGGTTGGTACGCGACATTCTTTATCGTACCAATTGTTTCTTCGTGGTCGCCGGTAACCAATTTTCTGCTCGGCGGCGGTGCGAAGTGCTTTTGAGATATGCTCCCACTGCTCCTGCATTCCGTCTGGACGACTTGTGCTCTCAGAGAGCAAGTGTGGAAGTCGAGTTGCGAAATCAATAGCAGTATGTTGCAATTGCAGCCTTTCTATGTCTAGCTTTCCTTGTTTTTTTTGTTTCTTGGTTTTAGCCGCGGTCGATCTGATTGCGTGTATTTCGATGGGGAAATCCATGTAGTTTGTTGCTTATTTTTATACATAAATCTTGCTGGACCATGATCATGTTCCGAGCACCGACGAAGTTGATCAGCCTTAGTTCATTCGGAGAGGCCATCACTGTTAACCGGTTAAAATTATATTGAAATATATCAATAAATGAATTAATTTCTTTTTGTTTTTATGTTCGATATTTTGAGATAAAATTTCTGTAAGTTTTGTAATTAAAACTATGCAAACCAATCTCAAAAACTTTTTTGAATAAATTCGAGAAAGTTTTCGAGTTCTCTGAATTTTTTTGAATCTGCGTCCTTGTAGCCCAATAAGTTTTAGTCTAACAAAGTATAAATTAATGATAATAGTGAATTAGTTTTGTAAACATGAGCTTTAGTGCGTAACGTTTAGGCGCATGCATTTGCGTTCCCCCTTATAAGTTTGTCAAAAGTATTCGTTACACATCTTTATTTTTAGTGTATATGACAAGGAATTATATAAGAATATTTCAAATATTTGTTCTTGATGCTATTTCAAAATGTTGTGACAAATATCTAACTATATTGACATGGAAAATTAAAGAGAGCCCATGGTAAATACATTTGTCAAACAATCAATGAACGTACTTCGTTCATACTTAGAAGGTAAATTCTTAAATATTTGAATGGCAAAATTTCAAGGACTGCTCAGAGCAAACAAGCGTTTGCTATTGATGAGCAAGTGATGTTATTTAAGTATAAGTGAACATAAAATTGCAAAAAAAATAAAAGTCAGTAGAAAAAAAAGATAAGTGCAAATAAATGATATAAACGACCCTGAAGTGGACATAAAGTGAGTAAGGAAGTCTAAGTTCGGGTTACATACTCAGCTGTACACTTGAAATGCTGTTGTTTGATTTGTGTGCTTAATAGTGTTAGAAGGCTGCGAAATAATACATATACATATGGTTCTATTCTGAACAAATGTTTCTTCGAGTTATGGCTCCCCAAACATAGAAAATTGCTTATTCATAAAAGGGGCGGTGCCACGCCCATTTTTTAAAATTTGAAATCTTTCCTATTTATTGTTATAAATCCACTTGGGAAATGAAATACCATTGATATAAAGCTCTTTGTTGCAAAGATATAGCTTATATTATTCGTCCACGACCCTTTTAAATATCTTTTATATAAAAGTGGGCGTGGTCCTTAACCGATTTAGTTAATTTTTCTTCAAAGCATTCCTTATAGTAAAGGCAACCTCTGCCGAATTTTGTTACGATAGGTTTAACGATTTTTGATTTATGATTAATAATAATTGTAAAATTGATTTTATCACAAGTGGGCGGTGCCACTCCCATTTAAAATTTTTGTTTTCAAATTTTTATCAAGGGTCTCAATGTCAGTCCACACGTCAAATTTCAACATTCTAGGTGTATTATTTACTAAATAATCAGGTTTTTGTGTTTTCCAAAATGTTATATATATAAAAAGTGGGCGTGGTTATCATCCGATTTCGCACATTTTCAATGCCAATCTATTCTGGGTCCAGATAAGCTCGTGTACCAAATTTGGTGAAGATATCTCAATATTTACTCAAGTGATCGTGTTAACGGACAGACGGACGGACGGACGGACATGGGCTCAATCAAATTTTTTTTCGATACTGATGATTTTTGTGAAATGTGCCTTTTTTGATGAAATAATTGTGAATGTACGAGTAGTAAGTTTTCTAAGAAATAGTCATAATTAAAAATTGCTATATATTTTGTCCGTAAAGAAATAATTACAACAAAATTTCGTCAATTCATTTTATAATGAAGGTATCCTTCTTTGTAAAACTGGATTTCAGTATAACGTTACAGACGTGTTCTCATAAACCGTTTTTCTTCTCTCCTGAACATATACATTTTTTCAAGTTGTGACTCTTTTGTAGTTAGTGTGCGATATGGAAGTTTATATCTATGTCTATTTCTTTATACCTGTACAACCAACCGTTATCCAATCAAAGTAAAGCACGCTAAGTATAAAAACGGACTTCCTAAAGCCTAGCTCTGTGCAGCACAGGGATAAATGTAAGAATTTCTATATGGTTAAGCAACAATTGAAATTTATTTTTTCGTATTCTAGCTTGTTTATTCAAAATAGGACATTCTGTCAACATATTTATTTAAAGTTTCTTACTTTTAATTTCTATTCAATTTTGTTTAGCCACCAATTTCAGTTGATTTTACTTTTGTTCCACGCTATTTTAAACTGACCGGTACGTGAGGACCTGAATGAATCCGTCCACATAAAAATAGCTTTTAAAATACTTGTACTATATATTCCATGTTAAAGAGCCGCAAATTATACAAATTTTAAATACCTCCGAGAATTCAAATTCCACTACACATACTTAAACCAAATGTAAGGCCACACAAGTGCCGCTGTAGGTGTGGGTGGGGATGAAAATTATTGCGCAGAGGCAAATTGTTGACATATTTTTGAAAATTGACCCTCAAGTGCTTTATTTGTATTTAAACGAATAGTCAGTGTTGCTCCCCATTGGCTTTTTAGTATCTACTTGTGATTATTTAAACTTGTGCACACTTTACATCTCCAGCCAGTATAATACATAGTGCGATAACACAAGAGCATCAGCAATTGAACAACAACAAATATACATACCTATTAGTTTTATACGCTTCAACTACAAAATGTTTTTATTATACTTTCTTGTTGTATTATTATATATTTTGCGTTGGTGTTTTGTTTTTGCTTTTTCCTGCTCGTTCTCATTTGGTACAATTATATTGGGCACAGTCGCCGCTATACACAATTTTTATATGAAAATGAGATCTCATTAAATATTTATGAAGATATTTTATGATGATTATAGTCTGATGCTTTAACGATGCGATAACTGATGTTACTTTAGGGTTAACGAGGTTGTGAAGTATGTGAGGTCAAAAGTCAAACACCAGCAGCAATTGCGGTAAACGGGCACATCGTAGTTTGGCAATTTTTATGCAAATATATTTAAAATTTATGAAAACACAAATGGTGTTGAAATAATTTTAGTTTGCACTTTTTCATTTCAAAATTAAAGAGTTTGGTCAGTGCGAGCCCTTTGGGTAAAAATTTAAAGTATTTGAAATTTTTTATGAAAGTAAAAGTATAGTGTAAAACATTTTGTGAAAGTAAACAATTTAAGGCAATATATTCTTGCTGCTGGGTCTTTTTGCAATTCAGCACTATTGCCTGCTAATGGTTCCAGTTTTTTATCCGATTATCCTTCACAGTTCCTAAACTATACATGCAGCGTGCTCATTAGATGGGTCGATTTGTATGGACGAAAGTTAACCGATATCGCGCCATCGATTTTTCGATAGGATTTGGGCTCAGGAAAAAAAGTTCCACTACGCATACCCAAAAAAATAATTTTCGCGCCTGCGAAATTTCATTTTTTGACTTTTTTTCGACCTTGATTTTTAACCCTTTCGCACCGACTTTTGCAGGGGCTTTGCTCAAAATTTATTTTTGATTTTTTGGATACCCAAATGTACAAATTAAATGAAGCTTGTACCTTACCTGGATAACGGTATTTTGGGGTGGGACATATGTGTCCCAACAGTACTTCAGAACGGGACATATTTGTCCCAACAGGGTATAAATCACACACACAAAAAGAAGAAAAACTTGTTAGGTAATAACATATGTATTGTAATTTTATTTATTTTATGAATGTGATGAACCAAAACATTGCATACAGAATGGCAAATTACACGCACGGCAAATAATTTTTGTTCTTTTCTCGACTTTTCGATTGGCGCATTCGACGCATCGACGTCTTTTGAACTTCTCTATGGATAAATGATCACCTACATTTCTCATTGATTTGCACCTATTCGAATATCTTCCAGGTCGACGGCATCGTTTATATATTGTAGACTCCTTTCCTTTTTCAATTAGCGACTCAGCAATTTCGACAAGCACTGGTAAAAATGCACTTTTTTTCCTATTTAGCTCTGAATGTATAACGCAAGTGTTAACAGCAGCCATTATCATTCCACGATAAAATACTTTTTTCCACCATTTACTTGATTTTCTCTTAATATCATACAACCCAGACCACCCAAGGCCACACCACCCATTATAGCGCGGTCCGTCTTTACGTTGTAGTAGTGTTTTATTGATGGTACATGGTTATGTGACTTAATAAACATGCATCCAAGAATTATATCGATTTCTTCGGAGTCGGTTTGAGGTTTGTTTTTTTGTTTTGGCCCGATACAGGTATTTTCCTGAGCCTCTTAGTACTTTGAGCGATGTGCAAAGTCATGCTTCTTGGAAACAATTTGCGAAAAATTTGATAGGGTGTTGAGTGAGGCGCAATATTTTCTGAGATTTTGCATTCGCGATGGTTACTAACCGATTTTCTTGGAATAAACGACTCATCTTGTGTGCTCCAAAGAAACGTGGCTACAGGCTCCTCACATGTAGCATTTCCGCGTGCAGGTTGATCGGGTATGCCATAAATAGACAAAGACCCCTCGTCACTCAACTGGATATCCTCAGCATTACTTGGAGAATCGTCACTGTGAGTGGTTTTATCTGACGAAGGACTATAAATATCATCACTACCGTCACTGAAATCAGTTCCTGATTCACTGGCCTCATCGTCGTCTTCTTCAAGAAGTGCACTTATATCTACGAATATTAATTTCGACATTTGGCAGTCTACGACGTAGCAAAAGAAAAAATATAACTGTATTATACATGATGTGTAACACACTGCTGGGACATATATGTACCTATATAAAATCGTATTGGGACAAATACGTCCCAAGACTCATTTTTACGTAATATTTTTCACAAAACATTATTATAAAAGTATTTATTTCCACTTACCAGTATAAGAATAATATTTTTCTATAGAAAAATCAAAGGCACTTAGATATAAACGTATTATTTTATCAAAATTACGCGTAAATTTGACGCAATATTAGCCGGTGCTCACAAACAACTGATCAAAACAGAACACGATTGAAAGTGTATGAAACTCGGATAACGGTAAACTGCAATCATTGCTCACAACTACTGATTGGGAATTTTTGTTTGAGTTTGCAATGGAAATTGCAGGTTTCAGGGTCAAATGAATGTGCCGTGGGACACCAGTGTCCCAGCAGTAGCGAAAGGGTTAAGGTTTTTTCATGACCTACTAAAAAATATTCATATGTATACCCTGTCTGACCCAAAAATGTCCGCTAAAAACGTTGGCGATAACAGTTTTTTTTCAGGGTATACATGAACATTTTTTTAGTAGGTCATGAAAAAACCTTAAAAATCAAAGTCGAGAAAAGTAAAAAAAAATGAAATTTCGCAGGCTCGAAAATTATTTTTTTTGGGTATGCGTAGCGGAACTTTTTTTCCTGAGCCCAAATCCTATCGAAAAATCGATTACGCGATATCGGGTAATAATTCGGCCCAGTCTAGTGCTCACAGCTACACACACCATCCTAGATAGTGAGGTGTATGAGTTGTCAAAAACAATGCACGATTCGTTAGCCTCCAGTAAATCCATCAGCTGCCGACGTTACTTGTGGCTCTTCTTTTCTTTAGTTTGTATGACTTTCCCACTTCTGATTACGTGGTTGAGTCTGCACTTTGTTTGACGTTATGTGAGTATCAGTCAAGTTTATGTTGTCTCTGTTCATAGACAAATTTATTGCATTCACAAATAACGAGGAAGCCTCATCGTCCAGTCAATCATGTATCATTATATCAAAATCAGACTCTATTTGGTCACAAATATAATAGGAATTGTTGCGCAAAAAATTAGTACTGCTAATTTCAGTATGTATTATGCTCGGTTGAAACCGAAACGTGTATCTCCATTTTATCTCCACTTCTATGACTGAAAAGTGTATGTGTCCAGTATTCATCGCAACCGATTCAGCTAAAGGTTATACACTATGACCAACAGAAGTGCGTGTTTCCGCTGATACGCAAAACGCATTTTGTAGCGACTTATTTAACCACTGTCGCGAGTCTTCAGTAGTTGGCGCTAGATGGGTCTCCTAACATTATCAAAGTGTTGAGAAGCTTTCTTTTTTACCCGCAAATGTAGATGTATATACATGTAAAACAACACGGCTATTGTTTCGATGTTTAATGAAATGTTTTGTGTATGGCAAAAATGCTGTTTCTCAAGTTGAGAAAAAGATATTTCTCTAATGGGACTCAAATGTTAGATTGCGGTATTTTTACGAAAAAAAGATAAAACATGTATGAATTATTCTTAATTATTAACGCGTTCTGCTCAATGAACAGCTGTTGGCTTTGAGAGCATTTCAATTTTCAACTTCACCACAATTCTATATCCAATGTTGGATATTAACTTGAAAAATGTGATGGATATAGGTTAGAGAACTACAAATTTCTTCAAGCTTGGAAAATAATTTGAGAATGCGGTTGGATGTCAACATGAGAACTATATATTTCTCGAATGTTTGAGAATTATTTTTCTGATGCTTGTTAGGTAATATCTGCTAGATGCGGCTTTCACAAAAATACAATTTCAAAAAGTTTTCTCATTGCAAATTGAAAAAAAAGCATACAGATATTGAATTTGAATTTATAATAACTTAATCAAAGTCAGAAGAACTGAGTAGCAGTAAAGCTTCTTATGATAATTTTAATGCACACAAATTCACATCTAATTTGCGCGCCACTTTTCCCAACTTTTCACCATATCGGCCAGAATAACAATCTGAGAGGTTGAAAAATGCTTTATTACAACCACTTAAGTGACATAAGACTTATTTTCGGTTTTATTCTAATTTTAGTAATAGTCGCCTGTAGACGGTCTGAATAGCTTAAGAGTTAAACATTTCATACCGTATTTGTAGTGAGAAAATTGCACTCGTTAGATGTGCCCACCACTGCCGATAGAAGAACCGTTATATCGTCGCCCGCTTGCCAGAAGCATGAATGTGCCAAAATGAAAATGTAGGAAAATAGAGTTTCAAAGTTTATTGCTCTCTCAAAATTAAAAGAATTAAAAATGTACTTTATATATAATACTCACACTATGCTCTTTTAACTGAGATAATTGTTCTGCTCGCATCCCTTCTATTCTCTGAGATTTAGCATATTCATTTTTCTGGCACAACAAAAATTTAAAAAGCTGATATATTTTTTTTAACACATCTATACAAAAAAATTAAAAGTAGTCGGACCAGGTTAATCTAATTTTGACGCGCTGAATCCGAATAAGCTATAAGAAGCTATAAGCCAACTGGTCATGGTATGGCGCTAACCTCAAAAGACGTAAAAAAATCACTACAGATTGATTTTTAAATAACGTCAGGGCCAAGCCAAAACCTGCTAGGCCAATTACGTTGGCGGATTGGGATTCGGAGCATCACAGTACTTGGGAAAAATTCCGCGGCTTTGACACACATAGAACTAGTCCTTATTCTCATTAGAATCAGAATCTTCTGAAATGTTGGGTTCGGCACAAGCGTTGCCGTCAAGATTTTTATAAAAAGAATGATATTATTTTGATATAACCAGTTTTTCACACAATTTTTCCAAGTATTTTAGTTTTGATTCGGGAAGAGGCAACGGCTTCGGTTTGCCTTCAATTAAATAACTATTTTTTTCGGATATTAAGCTATTAAAAATTCTTCATCGGTATAATTTTTTTTTATGAATACCAGGCACATATACCCGAACATTCGAACATACGAATATGTGCTTTTCTTATTTTTCATATCAACGAATGTGCCACATTCATTTTTCTGGCACAAATTTGTGTGATTGAATTATATATTCGTGAAAATGGCATTGCAAATTATTGGGGTTTCCATGTACGTATGAAGCTCTAGATTTAAGTAAAACCTAGAGAATCTAAAGGGTAATCCAAAGAGATCTCTAACACAAAATCGGAATAATGGTTCTGGCTAGCAGGCTACGATATGTATGTGGCGATTTCACTTCAAACAATTTAATGCCTTACCAAAATTTATGTTGTGTCTCACTTCCTGGAACGAAATTTTTGCTTTTTGTAAGTTGTGCTGCCGACAGTACGCTAACCACCTGCTTCCCATCAAAAGCTCCCCAACATTTCGCTCTATTAAATTTTTGATGTTAGCTTTTACTTGCTGTTAGCGGTAACTTTGGTCAAAACTTTTGCCTTTGCTATTTTTTTTTCGTTTTACTTTATAAAGGCCTTCCTCTTACGGTTAACTTTTCTAGCTACACTAGTGATAGTACAAGTTTGCCACTTAGCTTTGCTCACTCACACAAAACCTGTTTCCGTAGAATTCAAAACATTTAAATATAAAGCACTAAAATTTTGTTGTTATTATAATTTTTGAACAAACTTAATATTTTTCATAGTTTTCCTTTAAGTTTTCTTCCTTTGCATTTTAGTGCTTATGTGTTAGAGTGAGCGTTACTTCCTATACTTGACAACTAAAATACCCCGTATGTGTGTGTGTGTGTGTGGCTTTGAGCTTAATAACACAGTTGCCACTTTGGTCCTTTTTGACCGAAAGATATCCTTTTTGCTTACGCTTTCTCTTACGATATGTTTCTTTAACTATTTGGCAGGTTCTCTGTTATCTTGCTATATTAAGCCTGACATGTGTGTTTGGTTGTCCTACAGCACTCCGAGGAGTAACAGTTTTAGACCGCTATCGTTTGGAATCCGCTATGTATCATATCAGCTTCGTTCGCTTCAGCAGCGTCTAGCAAAACTCCTGCTTTGGCAAATTCGCCTGCTCTATCGTTACACTCAATGCCCTTGTGATCTGAATCCCGCATTATCTCTTACAGTTGCTGACTGGCTTAGACGACGCTTACTAGGTGCAATGAGCGCTGCTTGACTGTTTGAGAAAATGCCAGCGCCCGAGTCCAAGGGCAGGGGCTTCCAGGGGATTGTGTTTCGCAACTATTTTAAGGGGTTGCCAGCGCAATTTCCTCAAAGAAGGAGGGAGTTTCCTCATCGCTTCAAGAGGAACAAGACATTGGCATAAATGCCCTCTCTTTTCCCCAGTACTTGGCAGATACTTGCCTAGCTGGGATGACGAACTCAAATCGACACCTTTAATTGTACAGAGAATACACCAGCTCCCACGCCGCTCTCTATTTGGGACTCGTCGTTGTGGAGCGAGTTTGCCTTCTTTCTGTATACCCCTTCCCCGGTCAAATGCCTCTTTCCGCTTGAATGTGTGAAAATCTCATGTCGGAGTCACACTGAGAAGCCTGCTGAGAATACAACTGCAACCATAGTCGCCTGAGTTCCAACGGTCATACCCACGGATAATCTATATCGATAACACTCCCCAAAATCTTCGGGGAGTGCCTTTATCGCCACAACAACAACAACAACGTCGTCGTGTCTAACAAGTTCCAGTTACACTTACACGAATGCCCAGCGGTAACTGGTTTAGCATCATTTTGTTTGTCTTAGTTGAGCCCGACCTTGGTTTTCTTGTTACCCGGTTGCTCGCTGTACTCCATTCAGATTCTTGATAATATATAGTTTGTCGAAGACTTTTGCCACATACGATTGAATGGGTTTTATGACGCTGTTATCAGCCACATTACGTGATTGAATTTGAAACCCCAATGCTGACAATTCTGATATTTTGCACCCTTCTTTTTTTTTCTTCTGGCTGAGCTTATTCATTTAGGCCATTTAATATGAAGGGGAACATACATGCTACTGCGATGACGACATTGTCCGCGTATGTAACTATCATCAATAAATTTTTATCGAGCTCCCGTTCAACAGAAGTGATGAGAAAATTCCTCCATCAGAGGTCCACTGTTAGTGTGCATTACTCTATTTTCCAGAATTGATTGCTTCTACTGGCAGATATGGTACCAGCTCTGCCGAGGTAATCGTATATTATTCAAAGTACCTTCTATATCTAAAAAGGCTTTTAAAGTGCATTACTTGTACTGTAGGGATCTCTCTTGCTCTATACAGACTCCAGACAGAGACTTATAAGCTCAACAAGCCTCTGAAGTATTATCGGAGTGATATCGTGAAGGCCCGGAGATTTATAAGGTGGGAAACTATTGATAGCGAATATTATTTTTTCCTTGTCAATGACCGAGCCCACAGTCTATTCGAAGGAAACTAGGCTAACTGGGGTGCTCCCGCAGTCATAAAAATTAGTGCTTATAACGACGTTTAGTGATACCTCAGCATATTCCGCCTGTAGTCCGTGCTTTGCTCTCAGGAAGTGATCATTGTGCTGTTTTTTTTTAACAGAATATTGCTGAGCGTCGACGATCATATGTTTTTGATCGATAAGAAGAAGGTAAACAAAGATTCTGCCTTAGCTTCCCTTATTGCTTCCATGTATTTCTTGAGTTTCGCGTTGTATGTTTTCCATACGAAACACTCGTTGTATAGCCTACTTACTTTTTAACTCAACACTGAGCTCACCGTTACACCCAGGAGGGAATTCTTTCGAATTTCTTCTTTTGGATAACCTTAACTAAAATATTTGGCCTTGAAAAACTCCTAAACACACTTTGGATGTATTGATGTCAGCATCATAGGTTAGGTTGACCTGGCCGGTCCTGAGGACCTCACATATACTGAATGAGTCCGTAGTGTTACCAGAAGTTTGTTTTAACGACCAAAGTGAAAGACCCTATCAAAAACCAGGACCTATGTTATAAAATTAGTCAGCATCATATGTGACCCGGCCTACGAAAAGTGGCTTATGACTCAAAAAAGAAACAGCTGTTAAAGATAAACAATGCATTTCTTCAGTTTCTAGTAGTTTTTCTTTTGCATTATTTTTTGAGTCATAAGCCACTTTTCATAGGCGGGTACATATATTGAAACAGTTTAGGGGACCGTTGCTTTCAGTTTAATAGTTATATTTTTGGTGTTTTTAAAAAATGACTTTCGGCAACAAAAAAATTTGGTGAGTATGGCAACCATGGTTGAGAAAGCCACATATCTACATATTCATTCACAAAAAGTTACTCATACGCCATGTAGTACACACGTTTTTACTTTATGCTAGCATTTATCTAGTGTCTTTA
>JARSSU010008582.1:0-39535 GCA_029619165.1 Eurosta solidaginis
CACTTTCGGTAACAATGTTACGTGGTCCTGTTCTTCAGGACAGCTTCTTCTTTATAAGAGGCTTTTTGTTTTGGGCCTTTATTTGTTTGTCAGCACTTTTCCCATGTTTCAAAAGAACGCGGTGTGTGCGTTTAGCGTTTCAACCTGGCATTCCTGACCTCCTGCTCCTTCTCCAATAAGGCCTTTGATATCCTCCATAGTTTTTCTCGAAATTCACCAATTCCTGATAATTTATTCTTGAGGTCAGGTTGAGGAACACATCCGCTGGTTTTCGTTTGATAACAGAGTGGACAGTATTGTTGTATCTGTCCACTGCAATAGAAATGCGTTTTTGGAGTACGTCTCTTATATTCAAACCGAAATACAGCGGTATATTTCAATCAACGTGAGTGCAGACGCTCAACCTGACCGTTAGTTTCGCTTCGTTGTGTAGGAGTTTGGTAAATTTCTATGCCAAAGGATCGATATAATTTAGGACAAGGGGAGTCAAAAATCCCCTCTCATTGTCCATAACTAATATTTTCGGCACGGAGAAATAGTGCAGGAGATCAGTAAGCTTTCTTCGGAGGTGACGAGATTTGTTCTTTATTGGGAAAAGCTGGCAAATTTCGTGAATTTATCAATTGCACTGAGGTACTTTGCTTCTCTATTTCGAAGAGGTCGACGTGTAGAATTTCGCAGGGATATTGGTATTGGGGTATATTGGAGGAACGGTTTCGCCGGATGCCTATCGTACTTGTTTAATTTGCAAGTATCACATTGCCTAACGTAATCTCTGATTTGCATGGACATTGCGGGAAAATAAAACTGCTCGAGTATTTGTGCTTATTCTAACGGGGATTTATGTGGGCTCGTTTGTGCTCCCTCTCGATTATTTCGTAGATCCTGTCCGGAACCGTAACATCTTCCACCACCCTCTGGGTTATTCTAATGCGTTACCTCTGAAAGTTTTATGAACGCGTTTTGGAGTGAAGCGAGGAATATCTCAGGAATTTTTATCCCATTTATCACATTTGGGTTGAGGCACTCCTTAAATAGTACCAATGCAGCCGTATCCGATTCAGGAAATGACACATAGTGCCTGCTATAGCCCGGAAGGATTTGTTCCAGGCATTGTAGACGAATACCGTCGCTGAGATTATTTGGTTTTTAAAAACGTTAAGGGGGGCCTCTACATGTGGTATTAAATCCGAATTATTCTGATCAGCTGAATACATTGTGCATTGAGTGGCAGTGTCAATTTCGGGTTCTCTTTCGAGTCCAGCACTTGTGGGATCATGTCCTGAACAAATGGAGGTTGGACAATGATAGAATCGGTTAGCACATTAACTTCGGATTTGAGACGAGAGAGAGCATTGGCGACTAAATTCGATTTTCCCGGTTTGTAGATTATTTCACAATTGTTTACTCCTCTATCCTGGCCTTCCAGCGGTTTCAGTTTAGCATTGTAGTTTCTGCAACTCAGAGAAAACGTTAGTGTTGGTGATCAGTGTATATCTTAATTTTCTTGGCACCGTATAGGTACGACCGCAGATATCGACAGCCCAAATCTATAGCGAGACTCTTTCTCGTTAGTAGCATAGTTTTCTTCGCATTTATTCAAGGATCGTTGAATGTAAGCTATAGGTTTGTTCCTCACCTACTGCTCTCTGGGAGAGGACTGTGCCCCGATGGCGAAGTTCGAGGGCATCCGTAGTGCAGGCTAAATGGTTTTTCGAAATCTGGAAAGCAAGAACATCAGCGAGATGAAAAGAAGCTGTTTTAAATCATGAAAAGCCTGAAGGGCCTGTCGTCAAGTTCAATTTTTACTTTTTTGGAACAATTTGCTTTCACTGCGCATTCTCGCCTCGAGTGAGATTGATTAGAGGTTTTGCCACTTTTGCGTAGTCTCTTATGAACTTCCTGTAATAGGAAGTCATACCTAAAAGCTTTTCAATCCTTGATATTTTCTGGTGGTGAAATAAGTTTAATCACTTCGACCTGCTTGGGTCAGCGCGAACGCCATCGGGAGTGATGACGTACCCAAGGAATTCTACTTCTTTTTCGAAGAAGCAGGTCTTCTCCAGATTTACCTTAAGAAGCTTGCAAATACCTTTTCGATGTTCAGTAAATGTTCTTCCGGGTCCTTTCCAAAACACACACTATGTCGTCGCTCATCCTTTGGAAATGACGGGAACATTTTTAAACACAATGGTAAGCGTAGAATTCGTATTTCTCCATTCATCGTTGAGAACGCTGTCTTGGGTATATCCGACGCTTTCATAGGTATCTGGTGAAAGCCAGACGTTAAGTCAATAGTTGTGAAGAAATTGGCCTGCCCTAAACTGGACAAGGTGGAGTTTATGTCTGGGATAGGTACATATCGGCGATAGTGACAGCATTTATCTCTTATAGTCATCACCATTCTATATTGTTTTCCCCATTCGGATTTGGTTTTTTAGGCACCACCCATATTGGGGAGTTGTAAGGGCTTTTGGAAGGTCTAATAACTCCCTCATTAAGCAATTCGGTTATTTGCCTGTCTACTTCTTCCCTCATACATACCGGATAAGGGTAACTTTTACTATAGATAGGTTCAGGGTGGTGGTCCGTATTTCGGCTCGCACATTTGTATCCACGAGCTCACTACCATTAAGAGGGAGGAAAAATATCGGAGTATTTTTCCAGTACTTCATCAACGTGCTGTTTTATGTCAGCGGATACGTCCTTTCCCATTGAGTAATTAACCTGATTCGAGATTTTGGCCTTTAGTGGCAAATTGAAACTATTTATCCTTAAGAAATTGTTCTTCCTGTCGACTACTGCCCCTAACATTCTCAACGTATCATCGCCGATAATACCGGCGAAGGATTCAGTCCCGGATGGACAAAGAAAGCTATCTTTGAAGGGAAGCCCACATCCCTGAAAAATTTTAAACCTATCTTTTTACTAATTTGCGCCTCTCCTCCAGCTGAGTGGACATTAAAACTTTCTCAACGGGATCACCTCCAGCTGCAATTTCTTCGCTAATGAAATTTTTGTTGGCCCCTGTGTCAATCAGGAAGTCGAGGGTGCGACCATCTGAAAGTGTGTACTCTAAGTATGGTACGCTAGATGGCCCTCCGATAGAAAATCCCCTTCATCCTCGTTCTTGGTCGATTCTTCTTCCTTGGTGTATCCTCATCAGTTCGTCGTTGAATGGAAAAGCCTTGTTGTTTCCTCGGGAGGTTTCCGATCTAGCTTCACGTTTGAATGGATTAGGGCGATTGATATAATTTACAGCACGCGATTGGGTAGTGCGGTCCACATCCATTTTTTCGACGGGAGGATTCGTAGACTGAGTAGCGGGTGGAGTACGATAGTTACTTCAAAAACTCTCCCTTCTATCGAATGGAGCCTGCGATCTTGTTGACGCCAGGTAGGCTTGGGTGGGATTACAGGTGGTCTCCCTTCGAAGGAAGGTTTAATCTCGTTTAAATTGTTAATAGGGACCACTATGCGATTATTACCGGAGATGGGTGAAGCGCTACGTTTCTGAAGTTGACATTCTGCAACTCCAGGCAAGCTGAATAAGCTCTGGAAGAGTCTTGGGGTGTTGAACGAGGAGCATCCTTGAGAGCTCCCCATTAGACCGCGGATGAATACATCCAAGGCCCTATTTCTGTAGGTGTCCATAAGGACCTCGGGGTTTTATTCAGTGTACGATTCGGTTTTGTAACTTATTAAGAATCAAGTTGAATAGGTGGTTCACTCGAGCGTAGAACTCGTCGACAGTGCCACCTTTCTGTTGCAATTGATGCACTGGTGTTCGAGAGTGCGGACATCCGCTTATCTGCGTAATGCAGAGCCAGGCACTCCTTTATTTTTGACCAATTGTTGTCAAAAATATTGTAGGAAATGAGGGCGTTATCCGCCGTACCGCGGACTTTTTGTCGAATGTGCTGTAATATAGCACGGTATAAGGGTTTTCCCTTGATAACTGAGAAGTCAGCAAGGATGGTTTCTACGGAGTGTACCCAGGACACGAAGTGTATAGGGCTTCCATCAAAAAACTTAAAGCTCTTTTACGCATCAGGCAGACGACATATTTCGCGAATGTCGCCTCAGTCGTGGGGGCTTGTGCCACCACTATCCTCCGTTGCCTCGCTACGCGGAGGACCGCTGAAGGTATTATTGGTCCGGTCCAACTCCGTCACACGTCCCTCTAAAAATTTCATCTTCTCCAGCAGGGCATTAACGGCACCTGTTAAATTCGTTACGTTCACTTTAAGTTCCATCATCCTTGTTTACCGTTGGAAAAAAGAGGTATATTTAATTATTGATTAAGTTCTATACTTACAGCACCACTAGGTTCATAAGTGGTGTTGTATCGTGTACACTGTTTTTTCCTAAGAAGAGCTAGCTTCTATCTATTTTTGCTTTTTCTAATATGAGTTCTTTACCTCTTATAGCTTTTTGGTTTTTAAATTTTTTGTATTATTTTTTTATTCGCTTATTTCAATGTAAGCTTCTTTCTCACTTCACAGATTTTTCACTACTTGATCCTTAAAGGATATTCACTTTCACAAGCGGTCCCTGCTCGGGCGCCACTTAAGGATCTCGCATCCCTTCACTTAAAAAAATTAAGGAGCCAACTCGCTCCAAACAACCTAAGAAGTTTGAAATTAGTAAGCACTGAAATTTAAAGTCAACAAATATACTTTATTCAAATATGGTTGTATATAACTGACAAATCGACTTAGTTGTACGGATCCCCGACAGCAACTGCCCAAACGTTCTTGGCGGTTTGCCAAAGAAACCTCAGCGCCGGCGGCAGCGGCGCAACCCTTACGCAAGTGTGTTACAATGCAGGTGAGAATGACCGTGGCCTTGATTTCCCACAAGCGTTGCGTTATTAAATTATTGGTATTGCATTTCATGATGAAATACAAATATGCTTACGCTGCAGCGCATGCAACGATCGGTGGGAAACCGTGTTAACTTATATCTAACAAGCGAGGCTATGGCAACCCCCAAGACTTAGAAGTTCGACGTGGTCATATCAATCGGAACTTACCGAATCTATATCCGGCAAAGGACTATCAACACCGATAACACACTCATCAAACAACAACAACATCTTAAATATTCTCAAGATGAATAGAAGATACAGATTTTAAGGTAGTCACCTGACATTGGATATTGGGGTACGTGTGATACGATTGGGAGTTTGAACGCAATAACTCATGTTGCAGATGAAATCTTTCAGGAACAAAGGAAACCGTTAACCGACTTAGTATAGTGCAATTGGCCAGCGCACTTTCGTATCCCAATAAAGTTTTCTGTAAAACCTTCGTTCGGGAGGGGAGGCTTCCTGCCTCATACATGTTATGTACGGGGCGCTTCTTTATTATTCCTACTCAACGTTGTGATTATAGTGCTTCGGGATTACCCATGATGCTTTATAATAATCGTTAATATTTTTTAAATATTCAATATTTTTTATTGGTCACTAGGTGTATAAAGAAAAGCGCATTAGCGATTATCGAAGTCTCGCACCATAACCGACTAAACGTGCAGGTTTTTTTTCTTAAAATCAAATCTGCTTACTAAACTAATTAGAAAGTTGCTGCCCAAATGCGACAAAGTTCTGAATCATAGCTTTGGTTATGCTAATATTCGTGACTCTTCAGAGTACTAGTTTTGCTCCCCCAACTGCTTGGGGAGCCTAGAATATACCTGCACTAGATATGCCTGTCGTAGGAATTACTATAATACCGGAATGATTCAACGGATTTTGTAGCGCAAGCTCTTTCAAGGAGATGTCAGCGCAATTTATGGCTTCTCTAACTCAATTTCCAACCTCACCTACCCGTGACGAAACTTTTTCTTTAGCAGCCGAGGGTTGGCGCGACCACAAGTTCCTCATTGCAGTAGGGGGTGGGAGCGGGATGGTCTAGAAGGTTCAATGTGGTAAAATTAAATCATTCCCAATATGGTCGGGAATATAACCTTAAGGTGGTTGTTACCGAAACGTACCAGATCTGTATCGGGCAAAAACCATCAACATCGATAACACTTCCCAAAACCTTCAGGTAGTGTCTTTATTGCTACAACAACAGTTTCTAGTTTCGCCATACCACTGAAAACTAAGTAGCTGTTTTTGACCATAGAAGGCTTTTGCTGTCTTTCTGTCTGTTCTAATTAATGTGGTGCTTCCTTCGTACATCTTGGCTGAGTTTTACTTATCTTCTTAATATATAAAAATCACGTTTCACTATGTTTGTTCCCAATGGACTCCTAAACTGCTGACCCGATTTTGAATTTGTTTTACACCCCGTGTGTAGTTCGACCCAACTTGAAATATAGTATAGGTTTATATCTCAGTTTATAGTCGCAATATTATTTTATTGCAAATTTTTTTTATTTGTTTATACGTAATAATAAAATGATACGTATACGCAACCGGCACTCACATTTTCAGGTGGTGCGGATATACTCCGTGTAATTGGTTGGTGTTTAATTAACAACGTGCTTATCAATAAAAAATATTATAGCGAATGATATCAAGTATAGCACATCACAAGGCCCGCCGAGATGGTGGGGGGGAGGTAATAGCCCCGGGTCCCAGGGTTTCAGCGCGATTTAGAGGTACTGTGACATTTTTTTTTAATTCAGGAGAGTCTTTAGTTGTTCCATGTGCAAAATTTAAGCCGAATTTCAAAGCAACGAAAATCTGCATTTCGTTTTAATATTATAGTGAAGTGTGAAAATAAAAATCTATATATATAATAAAGATAGGCTAAAATGTGTGTTAGTTGGTTGCCGGTGTTTGAAGAGATGCGTCGGTCGATTTTGTTCAAACTTTCACACAAGTTCCGTAAACCTCACGCGGTGGTTACTTCATAGGTTTGGTTGCGATCGACGTGCAGGGTCTCGAGATATAGGCCGAAACGTGGACCCAAGTAGCCCTAGAATGTGTTTATAGAATATGGAGGGGGGAGGGAAGAGTCAGACGGAAAAAGCTTATTAAAATGTATGCAGATAGGCCAAATTTAGGGCAGAACAACGTCTGCCGGGTCTTCTAGTCTTATATAATATTTCTAATTGCTGTTTTTATGTGCAGGTCCCTTTTTTGCTCTTATTTGGAATCGAAATCTATATATAAAGTTTTGGTTGTAAAGATAGAGATGCGTGCTATTAGCGAGCTTTGGGCATTATTGGTTGTAGTGCTTTTGTTTAGCTATATTTTTTTAAAATAATTTGTTAAAAATAAACGATTGTGAGCACTCAAAGAAATCTATTTGTACTTGGCGAATAGTATACTGTGGCGAATATTTGACTAGAACTAACACTGCATTACCGGCAGTTGCTAACATTCGCCAGATGGCAGCGCAAGCGCATGTAAGTTTTTATTGATAGATGATTGATTGATAGAGCGGCTGATTTCTGTTGATATTTCATATAAGACTTTTAAATTTATTGTGCAAGATGCACACGGGTCCGACTATCATATATTATTGGTGCTAACTTTTTGGCGGTAACTCGACGAAAGCTCGAGGTTAAAGTACTAACAGCAATTATCAACTAGAAGCCGCGATACAAACAAAGTGTCTTTGTACAATTCTTTCAGAGTTATTGTCGAGCTATGACACAAGCTAACGTCATGCACAACCATTTCTCTTATTAACAAGTACTTCATATGCATATGCGGTCAGAATTTAGTGAGAGGCACAAAGGCCTACATGTCAACACCAGAAGCACAAAGCAGTGTTTGCTTTCTTTGGTTAGTGGCATTTAATCGTAGCTCCCTACATTTAGACATTTGAAGGGAAGTGAAGCGTGTTAGAGCCGTGCCATACTGCCAGTCATTGAAATTTGTTACGCTTTATGAATTGCTCGCTTGGATAGCGAATAAGTCCTCCTTTCATATTTAATATCAACAGTTCTCATTTAAGCCTGTCACATCGCCTTGTGCGTGTACATCACGGACTGTTGATGCATAAATGAAATGTAATGCATAATTTATGATCTAAAATGTTGTCCGTTTGCAGAAACGGTTTGTAATATACATATTGCACATATATGGGGCTTATATTTGTGGGATATGCGAAAATGTATATGTGCTTATTTTGGGTTGACAAACATTCCTTTTATTTTTAAATAATTCGTAGAATTCAGCTTTATTTCACATATTTGTTCAAACTCTAGCTATCATTTATGGATTTCGATTATCTTTCATATTTTCTTTTGATTTATGCCCGAAACTGTCATTGGCTAAAAAATAAATTGGACATGTCGGTCTTTATGTGCATTTTGCTGATATTAAAATTTTGAAGATTGACAAAGGAAAATCTTATAAATAATAATGAATGTGTGTGTAGGCATACTTAAAGATAGGCGCTCAAAGTGCTCAACCGATTTTGAGGAAATTTAAACAGTAAGCTCACGCCATTACTCGCTATTTTAGGGATATTTACAATTTGAAAAAGCGGACTGAACTGCATGTTGTTGTTGTGTTGTAGCGATAAGGACACTCCCATTAGGTTTTGGGGAGTGTTATCGAGTGTTGATGGTCATTCGGCGGTTGCACATCCGGTACGTTCCGGTTAAAAGCATCATTAAGGTACTAGCACCATCATCTCGAGTACAATTTAGTATGACCACATGACCCCATATAAGCCACCCTAGGCGCTCCCACCCCCTAGATCCATCAGGAATTCAGGGTCGCGAGAGCCTCAGCTGTTGATGAATCAGGACTCGCCGCGGCTATGCGAGGTTGACAATTGAGTTGGAGAATCTATAAATTGCGCTGGCAAGCCCTTTAAATGGGTTGCACTACACAACCCCTTGAATGAATCACGTATTAATGATTAGTGATGATGGTAGGGCTAAAAATATAAATAAATGTAAGGCGCGATAGCCTCCGAAGCGATTTTAGGCCGAGCTTCTCTTCCAATTTGCGTCGTGCTCCTTTTAATTTTTCCTAAAATTGGCGTGACAGAGGACCTACTTGTTTTATGCCGACTCCGAACGGCATCTGCAAGGCAGATGAGTTTTCACTTCCAGCTCACAAAAGTGAAAAATTTGTGTATGGGATAAATTTCACCTACTTAGGTGATATCGTAGACTACATTGTCACGTATAGTACTCAGTTAGAGCTCTTAGGTCCTCCCTGCTTAGATTAATGAGTTTGCTTGATACATTCGTTGTTGGGAGTATAAGCAATTTGGCCTGTCTTTGCTATGGGTATTCATACCAGTGTTGTATGAACTCCTTTATTGCCGACTTATTTATATTTTCTCTACTCTGTGGCTTTGTGAGTTCACAAACGGGCTCTCGACTATAGAATGCTGCTAAAGCACTCTACTTGGCGAGGAAGCCTCTCTTTTCATTACATTCATGTCCCTGATGCCCGGGAATCCATACATACGTAACTTCTTTTGGTTTCAACATCATTTAGAACTCCAATTCATTCATCCACTAGCTTAAAAGTAATTGTGTAAAACTGCAAGGCACGTTAGGCAACCTGGCTGTCGTATATGTATAACGAGGATTCTGCTCGAGGATACGCCTTTTAGTAGCCATTCTCTAGCGCAAAATTCTATTGCATTCTGTTCTACCTGAGAAATAGTGGGGTAGCATCCCAATGCTGTAGATTTCTACAAGTTCGGCCCGGTACATGCCATCTCCCATTTTTTCGTGAACCAGACCTAGGAATCAGACTTAGTATATAGGTTGATTGTTTCCCCAAAGTGTTCTGTCAACAATGGATACCACGAAATTCTATAAGATTCTGAGCGTAAGAAGTTTTCTTATTACTTTCATATACCCTGCCATATTTTCGCTTCACGGTACTTCATATTGAGAATATAGAAATTGGTAATGAGAAAATGTAAGTTCATAATGGGAAAATAAAAATATTTAGTTTTTTACTTGTTTTACTTAAGAGGACCTGTATTGAAAAGCGTTCACAGCTTAAAACTGTCTGTTATGGATGGCAAAATCGACGGTAGTGGTTATAATTTAAAAAATCTTACTCAAGTAATTGAATGCACCAAAAATGTTTTAACGAGAGGGGAATGTGCGAGAGAAATACCGCAAATAGTTACCTACACATCACTATAATTTTTCTTTATGCTGTATCCTCGAAATATTGCAGCATTGGCCACCGACTCCAGATCAGCTTAATTGCAACTTTTATTCTTAAAATTTTATATTTTCTCATTATCAATTCATATTTCTCCTTATCAATTTATGTATTCTAAAAATGAAGTAACATTTCTCATTATCAATTATATTTTCTCAGTAAGAAGTTACGCTTCTCATTATCAATTTTTATTTTCTCGTTATAAAGTTGGATTTCCCATTATCGATTTGCGTTTTCCCAATACACACATATATTTCTCAATTAAAAGTTATATATTGTAACGAATTTTGTGCACTTCCGCTTATTTTCAACCGTCTGCTAACGTTCGAATCACTAAACTGTTGAATAAATAACTCCAATATTCAATAATGCAAAATGGTCTTTATTAGACTACTTTCACAATAACACTTCTACTTCTCAACATATAGCGTGCTTAAATCAAACTGAATGGTTGTGCCTCAGCTGGTGCTGCTTTTATATTCTTTGGTTTCCTCGTTGGCATATATCTAGGCGTTTCTGTTTCTACAATTTCCTACCAGCTATAAACTTATCAGCTATAACACAGATGAACGATTGTAGCTTCTCGCATAGCCATATGCGCGTGTATATGTGAGTGATACTTCCACCGATGATTCCTACTTTGGGAGTATCCCAGATATATGCATGTGTTTGTGCGTTTCTCTCCGCTGCTTGTATGGATGTATTCACTAAGTATATTAAGAGGGGATGTTCTCATCGCAAACCCATTATTTCAATACAAACTGGTAGATACTGTTTGCATAATTTTGTTACTGCTGTCCTTTGCGTGGTCTTCAGCCATGCAACTAAGAAAGCATAGGTGACAATTGATTTCACAATAGCATTAAATGTCCAGTAACCATATTGGGAGGTGGCCCCAGTAATTTTCCATATAGTTGAATGCAGGCGAACAAATCTCTTGATGTATTGTTTAAGGCATCATCTAGATGACCATTCCATTAGGGTTCCGTCCGGTCTAATCTCTAGGTATTTTGCTTTCAATAAAAATTGGATTTCGGTCCCACCCTGGGATGGTTCTGGCATGGACAGTTTCCTTTTTCGGGTAAAAGTCACTAGGACAGTTTTGTAATGATTGTTTGACAAAGTTTTGGTTTTACAGCATCTTTTTATGATGCGCAGGGCTTTTTACATGCGATGTAGTATATAGTATATAGTTTCCCAGTATGTAGATTGGTGAGTCATCTGCATACCTTTTGTGAGTCAAATTCATTGTATTTCAGTCACTAACTGCGTTGTTTAAGACTAGAGTGCACAAATGAGGAGAGAGTACACGCCCAACCTTAGTAATGCTTGGCATCATTTGGTATTGCTGTCTCTAAACTTTTTGGATAGTGCTCATTATTTTCGAATAGTGTCCTAAGAAAACTTAGTGTTTATGACAGCATTATGTAACAAATTTTTTTGGTATTATTTGTTTTACTATGAGGGGTTCACATTGCAGATTATCTAAGATCCATTAGATATACTTAAAATCTATTTAAGCTTGAAAAATTTCAGTAATTATATATATTATACAACTTTAAAGCAATTTCAGTGATTTGTATAATTGAGACATTTCGTAGTTTAATGAATAAGTTCTTATCAAAGCCTTGGTACTAGGCGAGGACTTAGTTTCCCTCATATCGTCGTGTCGGTAAATGTGCCTCCTGTCTCCATATTTCGTTAAAATTCACTTTATTTCAGCTGCCATTCAATAAAATAATAAATAAAAAAAATGTCCCATATCTTACTTGCTGCTTCTGAATTGAAAAGCGTCGGCTTTGTCCTGCGCCTAAGCTTTCTAAAAAAAGAATCCCAAAGTGGCAATTTTTCATGATAGCTGTGCTTTTGATTATTCAATTTAAAGCTTTAATCTATTAAAATTTTTTTACATGTTCCTATGATTATTTTATCTTCTTCTGTTTTCTAAGAGTGATTTCGGGCCATTTCGTAGTTGACATAAGTTTAACAATTTTGTGAACTTTTGTTGATCTTAACAAACAAATAAAATGCATGTATATATGTATTTCAAACATGAGAACCAGAGGCATCCTTCTGGTACAAGAACTGCCTATGGTGCTTACTCTATATTACGTCATAAATATAACATCCTAAACAGTAGTTGCTATAAAGAGTATATTAGTAGGATTAGGAGTCAATTTTTTGTAACCCTAAGGCGTTTTACAGCTTCGTTAATTCGAAAAGAAGAACTAAGGGTTTCCTTCTACAATGAAGCTTAACGACCATACTTCGAGCAATAATGCCATAATTGCTAACATGTTTGCAGATTATTTCAAATCTTACTATTCGAGTTCATCCGATTCGGTGCCGTTAGATTATACATTTAGTTTGTCCCCACTGAATTCGGAATTAGTTCCTTTTATTAGTGCTGAGGATGTTCTTTGGCATCTGGATAATCTGAAAATATCTTACATTGCGGGACCTGATCAAATTCCGCCAATTGTGCTAAAAACTAGCTTGTTTATTTAATGCCTCCCTGAAGCAAGGGATGTTCCCTATGAAGCGGAAAGAGTCATTTATAATTCCCATCCATAAGAGTGGCAGCAGATCTTGCGTCACAAATTACAGAGGAATAGCTAAACTTAATGCCATTCCCAAGCTGTTGGAAGCGATTGTCACAAAGCAACTGGCGTTTAGTCTATCTTCGGTTATTGACTTATCACAGCACGGATTTTGTAAGGGAGAGTCAACAGTGTCTACCCTTCTAGAGTTCACGATCCTTGTATCCAATAGCTTTAAATCTAACTGCGAAATTAATGTTATTTACACAGATTTTAGTAAGGCGTTTGATAAAATATCCCATTCTCTGCTCTTACACAAACTCGACCGGTTAGGCTTTCCTCCTTTACTTCTCTCTTGGGTTTCTTCTTATTTGAATAAACGTAAACAAACAGTTATTTTTAACAACTGTTGGTCCAAATTTATCAATGTAACTTCTGGAGTTCAACAGGGTAGCCATCTTGGGCCAGTGTTATTTCCACTATTCATTAACGACCTACCAAGTGTTTTGAAGCACTGTAAGCCGTTGATGTAAGCGGATGATGTGAAACTTATTATGCCTATCCGCTCACCAGTGGATAGAGCACTTCTTCAGTTGGATCTGAACAGCCTAGTTTTATGGTGTAATGCTAACCCCATGTCATTAAACCCTCCGAAGTGTAAGTTCATGTGTTTTACACGGAAAACCTTTAATTCCCATGAGTATGTGATTGGAGATTATGTTATTAAGCAAGTCACCAACTTCACTGACCTAGATGTTACAATGGACCCTAAGCTTGACTTTAGGTTACATATAGAGACTTGCGTTTATAGGGCTAAGGTACTTTGGCGTTCGTGAAAAGGTGGTCTAAGGAATTTTACTAAAACTCTGATTACATCATTGGTGAGGTCAATATTGGAATATGCTTCGATAATCTGGAGCCCACGTTATCAAATTCACTGCGATAAACTGGAATCGGTCCAAAAAGAGTTTTTTCCTTTTTGCTTTGAAACACATGCGTTGGGACACGTCAAATAATCTTCCACCGTACTGCAGCCGGTTAAACCTATTACACTTGCCTACATTACAGAGCCGTAAGGAGATGCTTAATGTCTTATTTATGGTAAAGCTCTTAAGAGGGATGATAGCTAGCTCATTTCTGCTTGGCGAAATTAAGTTCAATATGCCAGTCAGACCGTCTAGATATTTTCAACAAATGCATATAATTACATGCAGATCGAACTTTGAACTGCATGACCCACTTCGTGGCATTTGTCATGATTTCAATAATCACCGCATAAACTAAGATACATGCGATCCGATTTTCACAATTAAAAAGTACCTACTTACTTCCTTAAATATGTAAGGTTTAACCCCCTATACCTCTGTGTGTCTTTGCATTTGAATGATTTAATACATAAGTATTTCAGTATATTTTTGTAATTGTTACATATTTAAGTTGCCAAGTCTTTTTGTTTGTTTTTATACTATACTATATTTAGTCTGATTAATTGTTAAATTTGTAGACTAATCAATAAATAAATAAAAAAATAAATAAATAAATATTCTGATGCCCTGTGGTGAACTTGTTTTTGGTGCTCTTCAGTACTAATAAAGAGATTTTTGCATGTTGCTGGAATGAGGTGCCTTTGGTGGATATAAAGAGAATCTACTTCGACACCTGGACTTGATAGCTATGGAAAGTTTACTCATTCTTCGAGCTTAACTGTGACAGCAATAACGCAGACTTCTCGAAGAATTCTCTCAGTGTTGATATTTCGTTTTTCAGAAGATAAAGCACGGATGACTCCAAGGCGAAATCTACTAAGACGGTACTTGTTGTAATATGTTTGCACTTCTCCTTGTTTGTACTTGAGTTGTTATTTCAAGCAGCGATTTACGACGCTTATTTGTCAACTTTTGTGTCGTTGATTTTTCATGAAATTACATACGTCAGAGGCCTTTATGTGTTTACATACTCATTCTACTTCTCGTGCCACTTACAACGGTTCAGTATATTTAGCTACGTATGTAGATAAATGCAAATTAATACTAACACAACCCAATTCCTTTGGAGATTACAACGCCCCCACGAAAAACAGCTTATCAAGTCAAATTGGTATTGTCAGCTTTTGACAATTTAAAGCTTTGGTAATTATATAATGAGGACTGTCGTACATAAAATAGTATACATATATATATGTTAATACTAGCAGACCCGGCAGACGTTGTTCTGCCCTAAATTTGGCCTATCTGCATACATTTTAATAAGCTTTTTCCGTATATCTCTGCCCTACCCCTCTACACTTTTTCCTAATCTTTTTATTCACTCCTCCCTCCGTCTTTTTCGCTTCATCTCCATCTTCGTCTCATTCTATCTCTTTCTTAGTCTCCTTCTCTCTTTTCTCTTCTCTTAAGTTTTTCTCCTTCTTCTTCATCTCTTATTGCCAGTCCAAGAGGTTGGTATGTATTTTGTTCCAGTCCCAGTCCCACTCCGAGTCTCAATCTCAGTGTCAGTCCCAGTCCTAGTCCTAATCCCAGTCCCAGACCGTCTCTGTTCTACTTCCCGGAAAAAAGCATCGTAAATACTAATATAGGCAAATTTATATACGAAATTTCAGGCAAATCGAATAGGACGTATGTAAATAGGTATGTGGGTATTATTAATTCATGTCTATATTTCGGCTTCGCATGCCTTTAGAGCTCTCAGCAACAGCTTTCATTTGATATCCATAATACACACACATTCTAGGGGTATCCGGGTCCATGTTTTGGCCTATATCTCGAGACCTTAGTCACTCAGCGGTGTAAAACTTTCTCTGTATTATAGCACACATCAACAGCTTCAATTTGATACCCATAATATAAAAACACATTCTAGGTGTATCCGGGTGCATATTTTGGCCTATATCTCGAGACCGTAGTCACCCAGCGGTGTACAACTTACTCTGTACTAAAGCATACATCAACAGCATCAATTTGATACCCATAATGTAAAAACACATTCTAGGTGTATCCGGGTCCACGTTTTGGGCTATATCTCTAGACCCTAGCCTCCCAGTTGTATACAAATTATCCTGTACTATAGCACTATCAACGGCTTTCATTTGCTACCCATATTGTATAAACACATTCTAGGGGTACCCAAGTCCACGTTTTGGGCTATATCTCGAGACCCTAGCCTCGCAGTTGTATGAAAATTATCCTGTACTATAGCACTCATCAACAGCTTTCATTCGATATCCATATTGTATAAACACATTCTAGGGGTACCCGGGTCCACGTTTTGGCCTATATCTCGAGACCCTAGTCACCCAGGGGTATGCAAATTATCCTGTACTATAGCACTCATCAACAGCTTTCATTTGATATCCATATTGTATAAACACATTCTAGGGGTACCCGGGTCCACCTTTTGGGCTATATCTCGAGACCCTAGTCACCCAGGGGTATGAAAATTATCCTGTACTATAGCACCCATCAACAGTTTTCATTTGATATCCATATTGTATAACACATTCTAGGGGTACCGGGTCCACGTTTTGGGCTATATCTCGAGACCCTAGCCTCCCAGTTGTATGAAAATTATCCTGTACTATAGCACTCATCAACAGTTTTAATTTGATATCCATATTGTATAACACATTCTAGGGGTACCCGGGTCCACGTTTTGGGCTATATCTCGAGACCCTAGCCTCCCAGTTGTATGAAAATTATCCTGTACTATAGCACTCATCAACAGCTTCATTTGATATCCATATTGTATAACACATTCTAGGGGTACCCGGGTCCACGTTTTGGGCTATATCTCGAGACCCTAGCCTCCAGTGTATGAAAATTATCCTGTACTATAGCACTCATCAACAGCTTTCATTTGTATCCATATTGTATAAACACATTCTAGGGTACCCGGGTCCACGTTTTGGGCTATATCTCGAGACCCTAGCCTCCAGTTGTATGAAAATTATCCTGTACTATAGCACTCATCAACAGTTTCATTTGATATCCATATTGTATAAACACATTCTAGGGGTACCGGTCCACGTTTTGGGCTATATCTCGAGACCCTAGCCTCCCAGTTGTATGAAAATTATCCTGTACTATAGCACTCATCAACAGTTTTAATTTGATATCCAAATTGTATAACACATTCTAAGGGTACCAGGGTCCACGTTTTGGGCTATATCTCGAGACCCTAGCCACCCAGTTGTATGAAAATTATCCTGTACTATAGCACTCATCAACAGTTTCATTTGATATCCATATTGTATAAAACATTCTAGGGGTACCCGGGTCCACGTTTTGGGCTATATCTCGAGACCCTAGTCTTCCAGTTGTATGAAAATTATCCTGTACTATAGCACTCATCAACAGCTTTCATTTGTTATCCATATTGTATAAACACATTCTAGAGGTACCCGGGTCCACGTTTTGGGCTATATCTCGAGACCCTAGTCTCCCAGTTGTATGAAAATTATCCTGTACTATAGCACTCATCAACAGCTTTCATTTGATATCCATATTGTATAAACACATTCTAGGGGTACCCGGGTCCACGTTTTGATCTCAAGACTCTAACACGTAGCGAAAAAAAGGTAGACGTTGGCCGATTCTCAGACCCACCCAATATGCTCACAAAATTTCTTGAGAATCGGTTCAGCCTTTTCGGAGGAGTTCAGCCTCTAAAACCGGGACAGAAGAATTTTATATATTAGATTATGTCTACTTCTGTTTATGAACAAGTATGCAAAAAGGTCTACGGCTAGTCAATGACCTCGGTTTTTGTATTTGTGAACCGGCTTGTCAGACACATGCCTCCTTAGGTACAAAATGTTTTTTTTCACACACATACTAAGATAGACAATATAAATTTATTCCGTCATGAGCATAGACATTTTATTATCATGGGCAATTAGAAGTAAATCTCTTTTAAATGTTTCCATTATAGATAAGCTAATTAGTGCCCTACTATTTAAAAGTCTACATTTATAGGGAATTCGAAAAAAGTGAAATAAAATAAAAATTTCGTAAACAACAGGTCCTAAGGTGTTCAGAACCTTCCTAATTAACAATTTTAAATCGACTTTGAGAGTGAAAGAAAACAACACCTCTTAGTCAGTAGCCTTCGATTGTAGACATCATGTAAAATGTATGGGAAATTTCATCATATTGTGACGAATATTAGCATCACTAAGCCGATACTAAGGAGCCACTCGTATGTACGTAAAGAAATCAATCATCATGTACACACATACATGCGAGACAACGGAGCGGTACTCACAAGCGTATGTAATCATCTGCCGAAGTAGTACTCACATTAACATACGCATACGGCTACAAACTTCAAATATACATGTACATATATGGCTGTTAACCAAGCTTGGAGTTCACGAAATTATAGAACTTGGAGAATTGGGTGAAAGAGGAGAGAGTATAAAACAGCGCAAGTTGAGGCATGACTAATCCGTTTTGATTTAAGCACGCTATTAGTTGTGAAGTATAAGTGTTATTGTGAAGTACATGCAAAGTACTATAATAAAGACCATTTTTCATTATTGAATATTGGAGTTATTTATTCAACAGTTTAGCGATTCAAACGTTAGCAGAAGGTTTGGAATAAGCGGAATTTCCCAAAATTCGTTACAATATTGTTAATTTCAACTTGCCGCAACATGATTTTTTCATCTGTTGTCACGACTGGATTACTTCAGGTACCTTGTCGAGTGTTTGATGTCTTAGCCGAACTCCATAGCTCGCCGTTCTGTCTCATAGGAAAGCGGCGGGATGTAAGTAGTCTAGAACTGTATCTATTATTTGATTTGCAGGCATTTGCAAGGTATACCCGGTTGTATTTCAATTCAACTTTACAACGTGTGAATTTTACCTTTGTGTGAATTCTGGGGTTTCCAACGAAGAACAGCTAACTCAACCTCTACGCTGTGCACATTGTGAAGTGTTTGAGTTAAACCCAGTTCCATGAGGGACTTGGGGTCGCCAGAGCCTCGATTTCTAAAGAATCGTGATTCGCCACGAGTTGGTGTAGAATCTCTATATTGCGCTGTCAACCCTTTGAAAGGGTTGCGCTACACAACCCCTTGAATTATTTTGGTATTTTAGTCGCCTCTTACGGCATACTTGCCGCCGGTATATTCTAAGTCCCCTAATCCGCTGGGGGTGTAAGTTTTATCATGTTCCATTTGTAAGTCTTATGTCCCGATGTATATCGGAACGATTTGCAGTCTTTGGTTTAAAGACCAACTAGTTTCACCATTGTGCCATGTTCTGTGTAACTTTTCGTTCTGGTCTGTTGTTGTCATTAATTTTGTATTTGTGATATGGTGATATGGTGATATGGTTGTCGGGATTTATTGTTGGCCTTTTCTTAATTAACAATTGTCAGTTGTAATTTGTTATTTGTTCTTTCCCAATTGGTAGTTGTCACATGTACTTTTTTGTAATTTTCCAGTTGTCATTTGTCATCTGGCAACTGATATTTGCTTTATCATTGTCTTTTGGTATTAAACATTTATAATTCGTCATTTTCCAATTGTTATGTGTCATTTGTCATCTGTCAGTTGAAATTCGCTACATATTTTCTGTCGTTTGTCATTGATAATTTTTAAATGCCTTTTTGTGCCATTTGGTCTACTGTTGCCCTGGGGAAGGCCATTAAGACCACTCTTGTCACTTGCTCTTTGTCATTTGCCTTGACCACTTTCTTTATCTTTCTTGTCAGTTATTATTTATCATATTTCACTTTTTATTTGATCTTAGCCATTTGTTGTTCCTGTATGATGAATAGTATATCATTTGTCCTTTGTCATCTGTCATTTGCCATCTCTAATTTGTAATATGTTATCTTTCGTTTGTCTTACGACTCTTATTTTATCATTCGGTGCTTATAATTTAAGATTTGTTTGCTTGTCATTTGTCACTGCTCATTAGAATTTCTCATTAGTCACTTGTCACGCACCAATTGGTTTGCCATATTTACAATCTAACCTACATTTTTAATTAGCAATTTTGTTTAGTATTTTGTTTTATACATTTTCAATTGTCATTGCTCAGCTAGCATTTAACAGTTTTTTGACAACTTAAGCTTTCTTATTTTTATTTGTCACATATAACTTGCCACATGTTATTGATAATTTGTCACATGTCATCTGTAATTTGTCACTTCTCGGCTAAAATTTTTTATTTAAAAAGTTTTTATTTACCATTTTTTATGTTTGATTTGACAATAATAAATTAAATGTTGGCTTTGAACTTTTACAGCTGTAATTTGTTACAAATTGGTCACTTGTAATTTATAATTTATATATATTGATTTAAAATTTCATCTGTCATAAATTTTACTCATATATTTTTAGTCATTTACTATTCGTTGTCTGTGTTCAAATAAAGGCAAATGCATTTTCTATTCCGACAAAAGTTAAACTGACTATCTTTGTCTGTCTCATCTTAAAATTAATCTTGAACTTCAAAGTTTCAGTAAAAGATACAATCTTAAATAAACTTATATAAATAACTATATATAATTAATCGCTTTCTCCTTTTTTGTCATTATCCTTCAGCCAAGAAAATTATTTATTTAACTGACAGTTCAAATTGGATCTACACGCGTGCTACCGCTTTTCGAAAATAAAACTTTGTATTTTTTGTAATTTTTGTGACCAAAATATTTTACGATTCTTCTTGCATGTCCTGTCACTCTACTGCGCCCAATAATTACGTTTTTCTATTTGGCACTTTCATCAGCGCCTTAAGTCTACACTCAAAACAGTTTGCGCCATCAAAATCAGATTTTTTGCCTAATTTACGGCGCTTAAGCATGTCGCTTTACTATGTCGCTGCTGTAAGCGACGTTGTACTTCATAAATTTCCGGTAAATATTGATTTTAATAATGAAATAAGCACGAAAGTATGCTTTTTTGCTTTTGTTAGACTTTAATGTTGGCATTGGTAGCAATAAAGGAAATTTTATTGATTTCACGGTAAACTCTTTAAGTGCCGGTTGACGTCTTTTAGTTATAGCATTACATATTTACGTATATGTATATACATAAAAAAAGCTTTGAAAACTAGTACTGCAGCAAACGAAAGCCAGTTTACAACCGTGACTTGTTAGCTATTTGGATTTTCTTAATCTGCTTTTGGGCGCATTAACCTTAAAATTAAAATTGGAAAGTAAGAGCATAATATAAACATTTGAAGCGTCGCACTCGAGCACCGTTTGCCACTTCTTCTAATCTTTAATTACATAAGTATGTATTTGAGATATATGTATTAATACTATATATATATATTATACTTTTAGGCGCCATAATATGAATAAAAAAAATTTTATACTCAAAGCTATATAATTAATGTACTGTGGTACGATGGACTTAGTAGCTCAGCATATAACAGCGTGCCAATATATGTGTCTTTATTCTTTTAGTAACACACTTTTAGGCGCAAAGCAATATTAGCAGAACTCCGACAATATTTGCGGTTGATGATGGCATGAATATATTTTGATAAAAATTCTAATAGTCGCCTTTTAGGCGCAATAGCGTTACATTTGAAATATTAACGCAAGGCAGTAAATATTTTAACGATTTCTTGTTGATTTTAATAGCGTTAAATTACATTAACGATTTCGCATAAAACATATACTGAAAATATTTACGCATAACCTACATTTAGGCGCTGCTGTTCACAAATTAATATTTCGCCACTGTAAGCCTTAGAATATTCATTTTACCACTTGATAGGGAGCAATTTGTAGTAAATATTTTACCTGCAAGGAAAGCAGAGTCATAAATTAGATCCCATAGGATTTGCTCATTTATTTAACCTATTTGATGACGCACCGGTTGTCTTGTGATAAACATGTGGCGCAATTACTTATAGTGGCTTCAATACTCTCAGTCTTGGATGTAGATCAAAGTTAGCAGCGCTCGACAGAAAGAGGATATCATTGTTACAAAACAATGTAACAACTGGCGCCAATTGGTCACACCAAATGAGTTTAAATCGTTTTCCACCTGGTCCTTACAGCGGAGTCGGGGCCGCCCTGTTCCTCTGCTTCCATAGGTGAGTTCCGATAGAAACACTTTCTTAGCCGGAGCGTCGTCTTTCATTCGCATAGCATGGCCTAGCTAGCGTAGCCGCTGCGTTTGAATTCGCTGCACTTTGTTGATGTCTGCATAAAGCTCGTACAGCTCATGTTGTTGTTGTGACGATAAGGTTGCTCCCCGAAGGCTTTGGGGAGTGTTATCGATGTGATGGTTCTTTGCCGGATACAGATCCGGTACGCTCCGGTACCACAGCACCATTAAGGTGCTAACCCGACCATCTCGAGAACGATTTATGTGGCCACATTAAACCTTCAGGCCATCCCCTCCCTCCCCACCACCAAGTTCCTAATGGAACCAGAACCTCGTGAAACAGGATTCGCCGCGGATAGGTGAGGTTGTCAACTGGTTTGGAGATGCCATATATGAAGGGTTGCGCTACACAGTCCCCTTGAATCTGGTATTTTAGTCGCCTCTTACGACAGGCATACCTACCGCGGGTATATTCGGACCCCTAACCCGCTATGGTCGTACAGCTCACATCAAATCTACTTCCGTGCTCGCCATCGCCTACGTAGAGGTTCAAAAATCTTTCGAAGAACTTTTCTTTCCAGCACTCCCAGAGGCGCTTTATCTGATGTTGTCATATAGCTACTACACTATATAGCAGGACGGTTAGGATAAGTGACTTGTAGAGCATAGTTTTCGTTTGCCGAGAGAGGACTTTACTTTACAATTGCCTACCTAGTCCAAAGTTGATTCTCAAACATACTTCATAAAAATCCTTTAAATTCTCTAGTTTCCTACATAAAGCCATTTAGCAAACAACATTTTGTAATGAAATTCCGTCACGTACATAAGCAGTTTATTAAATCAAAGCATACTTTTAGGCTTTGCATAGAAAACATTAAAAAGAAATAAATTGAATTTAAGCTGCGTGATTTAATAAAATTTACGTACCAACAAAGACATTAACAAACAGAAAAAACATTTTTTATGGTTTTGAAAGAATTTAAATATTATATATTTATAGTCTAATTTATTTAATAATTTGGGAAAAATTTAAGCAACGTGTTATCAGGACGGACAAGGCGACAGCTGTTTCGATTATACCTTGTAAATCTCTTCAAAACCTTTTGTCCCGGGAGTAGGATTCGAACCCGCATTCCTACGATAGTTGAAATGGTTACAAACGCATTCAGGTACGTTATGCCTTAGTTGTTGTAAAGTTTTTCCCAATTGCCTTCTTTTGCATATATTAATCTTCTACACATCACATACTTCGTATGTAATTATGTGTTGAAGTTATGCATGTTTGTAAGGCGATTTCAGAAAAACTGGTATTGCTGCTGTTTTTGTTCTATTTATAGAACTACAACGAATTCACCAAATGTTGTCTGTTTGTGCGAGTTAATCGGGGATTGCCCGTACTGCTTTAAATGTATGAAAACATTTATTGCAAGCAATTTTTAATTTTATAATTTATTTAATAATTTGGGAAAAATTTAAGCAACGTGACATCAGGACGGACAAGGCGACAGCTGTTTCGATTATACCTTGTAAATCTCTTCAAAGCCTTTTCTCCCGGGAGTAGGATTCGAACCCGGTCTTTTATGCTGACCTATTCTGCCTCATGCAGATTATGTTCAGGGGTCATTACAAGACATCAGCTGGAAGCTCTGAATGCAGCATTTTGGCAGGTCTGCAGGCTTTTCCAGTATGAGTTTTTTAGGACAGGCTATCAATTGCTTTGTAATTTGTTGGCAGCGTTTATTTTAAGTGCTGTCTGCAAATATTTCGTTGCGGCTTTGTACTTGAGAAGTTGAGAGTGTATATAAAAGTACCTCTACATATTTTACAGATTCGCCAACTCGTTGAGACAGAAATTGTACGACGGATTTCTCGTGCCCTCAGAAAGTGAGGTGCTTTTAGCAATAATCCTTTTTACGCCAGTTCTTAATCCTAGGCGCACAAAAAGATTCCCAAACTGTCCATCCACAGAGCCAAATGTGAAAAATTCTTCACATCTGCTTTAAACTTTTTGTCAACATTCATATATAATAGGGATGTTACGAAAAAGAGTAAACCAGAGTAAAACTGAGTGTATGGTATTCGGATTATAATCCGACACCAAAGCAGAGCTTGAGTGGGGTGCATGATAGACTCAATCAATGGCATATTAGTTGATATTCGATATTTCTCTGAACTTTCAACTTAAAGTCAATCGATTTCCACTAGCTCAAAGGTGCAATATTTAACTGCACCAGCCGTGTGTACGATGTTAAGTAAAAAACTTTGTAAAGTTTAGGAGCGCCATCCCCACAGGGGACTGGATATTTTTATCACTGCTCAAGAGCCTCTTGCGATTGCTAAAATTGGAATTCAACGGGTTGGTAAGCGAAATACAAATATATATAGTTTCAAAGCTTCTGCAACCCAATTGTCAACCTCACCTACGCGAGAGGAATCCTGTTCCAATTAGGAATGTATCATACACATATTTAAAAGGCAAGGCTCTGGCGACCCCAAGTTCCTCACGGAGCCAGGAGGTGAGGGTGGCGTAACTTAGAATGTTTCATTGGTCATATTCAACGTTCCCGAGATAATCGGGCTAGTATCTTAATGGTGCTTTGTAACCGGAACGTGCCGGATCTATATATATCCGGCAAAGGACTATCAACATCGATAACCTGCGGGGAGTGTCTTTGTCGTTAATACAACAACAAAAACAACATTTCCACCATTCTAAGCCACAACAGCAGCATTGTTCCTATTATATTGGAAACCTTGCTTACGGCTCCTACTTTAACATATTCACTTAATCTCATTATCCTTCTCCACAACTATCATTAAGCCATCGAACGCAACAAGCGTAAACTTCCCTTGTAGCTTTTTTTTGCTAATGAGTTTTGTTTTGTCGATCCCATGTTAGACCAGCATCTTTCCTAATTGGCGTAGAAAACGCGCACAGCTCGTTAATTGCGTCGAAGACCAGCACACTTCACCTGCTTGTGTCGACGACTAACATGATTTGTTTGTTTATTTGCGTGAATTACTGACTAAGTTTCGTAGTAATGCTGTATTTTTTATACTCAGCTGAGCAGAGCTCACAGAGTATATTAACTTTGTTCGCATAACGGTAATCCGTAACGGCATAAACTAATCGAGATAGATATAGACTTCTATATATCAAAATGATCTGGGCGAAAATAGAAATTCATTTAGCCATGTCCGTCCGTCCGTCCGTCCGTAAACACGATAACTTGATTAAATTTTGAGGTATCTTAATGAAATTTGGTATGTAAGTTCCTGGCACTCATCTCAGATCGGTATTTTAAGTGAACGAAATCGGACTATAACCACGCCCACTTTTTCGATATCGAAAATTTCGAAAAACCGAAAAAGTGCGATAATTCATTACCAAAGACGGCTAAAGCGATGAAACTTGGTAGGTGGGTTGGCCTCATGACGCAAAAAACAAAAATTAGTAAAATTTTGGACAATAGGCGTGGCACCGCCCACTTATAAAAGAAGGTAATTTAAAAGTTTTGCAAGCTGTAATTTGGCAGCTGAGTATGTAATGTTCGGTTATATCCGAACTTAGCCTTCCTTACTTGTTATTTTTGGCAGTTTGTTTACGATTTCTTCTCGAAAAGAAGCAGGAATTTCGAGAAGAAGCCGTAAGCTCTACGTATAATACTGCCTCTGCAGCCACTAAATTGAATATCAATGAAATGAAATGAAATTCATGCTTTTGTTCGAGAAGAAATCATATTGACTACAGGAAGAAAATTATAAGTAAAATGTTCGAAATTTTCGTAAACTTTTCCCAGACTTTGTTTTGCCCAAAAGTTGATTTGCTCACATTTAAAAAGTAGGCCTCGCTTCTACACTTCACTCTCTATACCATTCTTTTCTATTTTATCTTATATTTTGCTTTTCTTTCTTGTCCATCCCTTATTCCGTTTTTTCCTTCCAACTCCCAAACCCATTCCCCACTTCCGCTCTCATTCATATTCCCACTCCCATCCCGCACCCACTTGCCCTCCCATTCTCACTCTCACTCCCAATCGCATTCCTACTCCTTTTACCATTCCCACTTCCACTCTTGGACACACTACCGTTCCTTCTCACACTCCTAGTTAAATAACTACTTCCTTTTCCACTCTTTTACGAAATATTGAATACTTGCTTCACCAGACAGACTTCAATATTCTTGTTTTTATAAACGTCTACAAAACTTTATGAAACTAACGCAGGTAAAATTTTTTTATTCGCAATCATTTTTATTTATAAGATATATCTTTATATATAAAAATCACGTGTCACATTGTTTGTCCGTGATGGACTCCTAAACTACTAAACCGATTTTGAATTTGTTTTGCACCATGTAGTTTGATTTAACTTGAAATATAGGATAGGTTATATCTCAGTTTATAGTCGCAATATTATTTTATTGGAAATTTTTTTATATGTTTATACGTAACTAGCAGACCCGGCAGACGTTGTTCTGCCCTAAATTTGGTCTATCTGCATACATTTTAATAAGCTTTTTCCGTCTAACTCTGCCCTTGCCCCTCTACACTTTTTCCTAATCTTGGTATTGACTTCTCCCTCCGTATTTTTCGCTTCATCTATCTCTATATTCGTCTCATTCTATCTCTTTCTCAGTCTCCTTCTCCTTCTCTCTTTTCTCTTCTCTCAACTTTTTCTCATTGTTCTTCATATGTTCTTATATACATATATAAAGAAAATAATACTTAAAAATCATTTTCTTACATTTTTTGTTATATAAATAAAATTGATAAAAAAAAATTATTTAAAAAAAATTTTTTTTTCAATTAAATAAAAAAAAATATAAAAAAAATCGGCCCACTCCGGGATTAGTGGGCATGATTGCAGAATTGATTGAAGTTTTTTATGAGAAAAAATGGCGAAATTCGAAAAATCTCGAAAAACTGAAAAATTAAAAAAAAACTTTAAAAATTTGTTTGTATTTTTTCCGAAAAGTACATTTAAAAACAAATTTTCAAAAAAAAAGATCCCAAACGGTCAATTTTTGAAAAAGTTATAGCATTTCGAAAACAAAAACGGTGTTTTTTTTTAATTCATAATTTTTTTTGAGTTGGATGAAAAAATTGAAAAACGTATTTCGTAAGCTAAAAAATGAAGAAAAACTTTCAGCCAATTCTAAAGGGGTCGGGTTCAAAATTGGCCGAAATGGGATGGAATACCCCATATGTACATAGATACAACAAACAATTAAAATTTCTAAAACTGTATAAACAACATATATGCAACAAAAAAGCACCAAAGGAAGCTCTGCGTGTAGTGCAAATATTTTGACTTGAAAATGTAAACAAGAAAAAACAGCACGATCATATGAATGGAAACACACAAACATACATGCAAACTACTTAGTTAATATGTATACGAATAAGCCAACTAACTACAATCGCACACAATTACATGCACATATACTAGCTAAACCCAAACTACACACACACATGAGAATGCTCACTGTAAAAAAAAATCATTTAGCTGAATATTAAATTTTCTCGCACAGACACAGAATCAGGCGACTGACACGTCTGCTGACGGATAAATGGGCAACACATCATGCGCAAAATGCAGCAACAACAACAGCAACAAAAACTACAAACGAGCATGCAATGGCAACAAAAAGCGATGGTGTTGATGCTGTTAGTGAAGGCAATAAAAGTGAAAGCAATTCAGGCAACAGCATGATGTCCAAAATTAATACGCGCAACTGGCTGCATCCAACTGCAACACATTCTACAGCACCCTCACCATCGGTGACACCACCTACAGCTACGCCTTTAGCAGCTACAACACCCATTATGCTAGCATCGGCCACAACAGCTGCCATGACCGTTTCAACAACACCAACATCATACAGATCCTCAGACGCATCCATATCATCCGCTTCGTTAGTTAGTGCAACTCTTACAACTCCACCAGCTTCCGCATCCACATCTACGCATTATCAATTGCAACAACATTTGCAACAGCAACAACAACAATTATTAACAAATGAAGATCTGCGTCGCAATACATTCTATCGTACGGTTTGTGCAAGCTTTCAAAGCGCCATTTTATTATTGGACATGGATACGGGCGAAATCAGCGACTACAATGAAAGGTCAGCGTGCATGTTTATCTGTATGTCTGTTTAGGTGTGTGAGTGCATGTGCATTTGTGAATGCATGTTTAAATTAAATTTCCAGAAGCGTATTGAGCTATAAAATACTCATATGTGAATTTAGAAAACAAAACTGTGGGCGCGCGCAAAAAATGTGATAAAAACTGCAAAGTGCGGCAGTCAGAAAAGCGCCTGAAAGTATACCAATACTTAATTGCAAGTTCAGATATACCCTGCGGTGAAATAATAAACTTAACTTTAGCAACTGTAAGTGTATCTGTATTGAATGTGGGTCGTGTGACTCTAAAATGTGGCTAAAATAGTGGGTAATTTGTGCAGCCGGTTTGCATACATTTTTACCCTCTTACCGATGTCACTCCAATAAATTTGCTTCACATACTTTTAGGCGCTTGAGAAAACATTTTTTGTTTTGTTTTGCCCTATGCTCCCAAAGGAACGATATCTGTTTTTGTAATTTACTTCACAGAAATGTCAAATGCCGTCATCCGGTGGCAAAATCCTGAGCCAGATAATTAATTTTGCATGTAAATGCAACAACAACGATTTGAGCCAGATAAATCCAGATAGAAGTATGGTTCAATTTGTGAGCCGGATAATTTGTTAATTACTTCTTTTTAGTTTGGCAACGCTGCCTTTAATAAACCTACTTTTTAAAAAAGCCTTTCGCTGTATGAGTTAAATGAAAACATCTGCCTATCACATTTCACGTGTGCTAAAATTTCACGAGGAGATACAAGAACCCCGCTCTCAGGACTCCCTCGATTTGAAAAGTACTTTTGGTATTTTCTGATGACGTCAAATATTAAGGGATTAGTTTGGATAAGAAACTGTACTGTAGGCCCAATTTGAAGGCTAGGGCTGGGAATGCCTAGGTTGACTTGTAGTGCTGCAGGGCAGAAATCTTTTAGAGCTAGGCTGGGAACTTTTGCCATTGGTAATATAACGAACTCAGCATGTATTACAAAAATAATCGTGTTAGAACAATGTGCAGCGCTGCCATCAGAAGAAAGTAGGCTGGGGACTCTCGCCAATTGTAAAAGACATTAAACACAGTAAGTATCAGTACAACGGTCAGCGCTACTTGGTATCCAGGTAGCTCCTAGAACAACACCTATCTTGGCATTGAATGACATACGGAACAAGCATCTAGTATATATTGTGGTCAAGGCGTCTGCGACCCTATCCCTGATCAGGCTTCGTGACATGGATTATGGAATTGCCCACCTCATAATTTCCAGCATTCATGGCAACTTAGAAATTTTCTCAGACAAGACATACTATTATGTGCAGACGGCGGCCTACTGTGCAAGCTTGACATCAGAAATTTCCTCTAGAGGATGGTATGGAAAGGGGCTTATCTGGGGGAGTAGATTTGTTAACTAGTTCATGGATGAGTCAAATTTGGATGGAAAGTTTGAACAGAAAGCTTGGATGGGGTGGATGCTTCTGGTCGGAAGAGTATAGCAGGTGGTTTTTCGACATTATTGGGCTCCAGTAAAACTCCAGTATCCATTTCGCAAAACTTAAAATTTTTAGTAGGTCAATTTTACTCCGACTAGTTCGCAAAAAATTAGAAACGCCTTCTTTGAAACCAGCATTTTTTCTGTCTAGCTTTGTGTTTCACTGCTGGTCCTCGCACATATTCCATTTGGTGAAAACAAACAAGCTTTAGTTTAACCAAAACAAAGTAAATTAGTTCTTTTAATTGGAAAGCTCGAAATATAAAATCGGTTTGGGGAAACGAGACTGCAATTAAAATGGATCGTATAAAACTTTTTTTGGGCGTAAAGATTAAATGAGAAATGAGGGTATAAGGAAAACTGTTTTTCCGAAATTAAAAACTTGCACTAGAGTGCTCAATTAATAGCTTAATTAAGCTCCGTAGATGTTGTAGAGCTCAATATGAACCATTCATGACGAAGTCCCACACACTGGCAGCGGAATAGCTACTTAAACTGAATACGGTGGAAATAACAAAGCTCGTTGTTGTTGTTGTTGTTGTAGCGATAAGGATACCCCGAAGGCCTTGGGGAGTATTATCGATACTGCGGGTATATTCTAAGCCCCCTAACGCGCTAGGGTAATTTTAAGATCTAAATCTAGACGAGATCTAAAATAACGTAACCAACTGTGCCACTCTGCGTCCTAAAGTACTTTTGACTAGAGGTTTAGACCATAAAAAACACAGAAATCTGCACTTTGGAAAGCAATAACAGAGAGACAACTATGTCTGTCCCGCTTGAAAAGAGTCCCCACATTAAACCTACCATGTTTTCAATGGCAATGTGCAACCAGCGCCCTTAACACCCATTTCGCTCTGGCACACCCTTGTAGAAACAATTTTCATCGCACCAATGGTATGTGGCAAAGCACTGCTAGAAGAAAAACTATGAAAACCGTAAGATCACAATGACCTAACCCATCAATTCAGTAACTGTAGTAAAAGAAAAATCAAAAAAAATTATATTTTCAAACAAAAAACAAGTAAGAACGAGACTTCATACCTTTCCTGAATGGGACTGAACAATAATCGTATACCATTCGTAATAACCACGAAATTACGAAAAGTTTCTTATCTGAACAATCGGTTGTGTGGGATACATACCATATATACGACCGATCTCTATGATTTTTTCAGCCAACAATACATGCTATATGCGTAAGCATTTCGTTAAATTTGAAGATTCCAGCTGTTGAATTGGGGCAGTAATTACGAAAAGCTGCTTATCTGAACAATCGGTTGAAGCCTCAATCTGAGAAATTGAGAAAGATATGAAAAAAATTCTCTTTTCTGAAAAATCGATTTTATGGGGGATATAGTATGCCATAGTGGTCCGATCCGGCCGGTTCCGACAAATGTATAATAATACATATAAGTATACCCGATCACCAAATTTCAAGATATCTCAAATATTGAGGGACTAGTTTGCATACAAACATACAGACATACAACGGACATGGCTAAATCAACTCAGCTTCCGCTTGACCATTTCGGTGTACTTATTGGTGGGTCTATCTATTTTCCTTTAAGGTCTTACAGTTCTGAGATTCGTGGCAAACTCATTTTCATGAAAGGTATAAAAAAACGGTATATTGGTCCTGAAAACTGAGTACTACAACACCTCTATAAAAAGAACGCTAAATTTTTATCACAAAAGTTGAGGTAGAGTTTTTATACTTAGCGTGCTCTGCACACAGAATATATTAACTTTGATTGGATAACGGTTGGTTGTACAGGTATAAAGGAATCGAGATAGATATAGACTTCCATATATCAAAATCATCTGTATCGAAAAAATATTTGATTGAGCCATGTCGTTCCGTCCGTCCGTCCGTCCGTTAGCACGATAACTTGAGTAAATATTGAGATATCTTCACCAAATTTGGTACACTAGCTTATCTGGAGCCAGAATAGATTGGTATTGAAAATGAGCGAAATCGGATTATAACCACGCCCACTTTTTATATATATAAAATTTAGGAAAACACAAAAAACCTGATAATTTAGTAAATAATACACCTAGAATGTTAAAACTTGACATGTGGACTGATATTGAGGCTCTTGATAAAAATTTGGGAAAATTTTTTAAAATGGGCTCGACACCGCCCACTTGTGATAAAATCAATTTTACAAATTATATCTAATCTAATATCTAATCTAATATATATTATAAATGGGAAAGTTTGGATGTTAAGATGTTTGGATGTTTGGATGTTTGGATGTTTGGATGTTTGGATGTTTGGATGTTTGTCCAGACGTTTGTCTTTGTGACTCAATAACGCAAGAACGGCTGGACCGATTTGGATGAAATTTTGCACACATATAGCCAATAGTCTAGAAGGATCTACTAGCTATATATTTTTCAAAAGGGGCGTGGTCCCCGCCCCCTAGGAACAGTTATAATTTAATTATTATATTTTTTCGTCTTTGCGACTGAATCACGCCAGAATGGCTACACGGATTTTGATGAAATTTGGGACACAGACAGTAGTCTACTAGCGAAATTTTTTTCGAACATGGAAAGAGGGGTGGGGGTCCCACGACCCTTCGAGAAATTATTTTTCATAATTTTTACACATTATAACTTTACGTATACTGGCCTTCACCAATATCACAGACTCAAGGGGTCAAATAAGTCGAGGGCTTACAAAGTAAGCAGTGACACCCTCCGCCCGCCCCCCTTTATCTCCCCCTCTGGTGTAAAATCCATAAATTGTTATAACTCAATCTAAATTTTCTCCTAAATCAATAGTTTTTTGGTATCTGGTACATACAGAACGAGATCTAGACAATTTTGGAGGAACGATCAGTGGTCCTCTCCTCTACTCCCGCCATCCGCCCTCCATCAATTGTTTTTATTAGCACGCTTTTATTAGCTTTACCTGTATGTTTCTATCTAACTTTTTATTCGCTCCAATGCGCCTGCTGCCTTATTAACATGGTTTTATAATTAGCTTCACCTTATTTGTAATCCCGTAAGGGTCATATCGAGACCCTTCCGGGATCATTTCTGGATGGTTTTCGGGATCGGTCCGGGATTACGCCGGGGTAATTTCGGGACTTTTTCGGGACTATTTCGGGATCATTTTGGGACCCTTCCGGGATCATTTCTGTATAGTTTACGGGATCCGTCCGGGATCCCGTCGGGGTTATTTTGGAACATTTTCGGGACTATTCCGGAATCATTTCGGGACTATTTCGCGATCATTTGGGGACCCTTCCGGCATCATTTCTGGATGGTTTTCGGGATCCGTGCGGGATCTCGTCGGGGTCATATGGGGACTTTTTCGGGATCATTTGGGGGCTCTTCCGGCATCATTTCTGGATGGTTTTCGGGATCCGTCCGGGATATCGTCGGGGTCATTTGGGGACTTTTTCGGGATCATTTGGGGGCTCTTCCGGCATCATTTCTGGATGGTTTTCGGGATCCGTCCGGGATCTCGTCGGGGTCATTTGGGGACTTTTTCGGGATCATTTTGGGGCTCATCCGGCATCATTTCTGGATGGTTTTCGGGATCCGTCCGGGATCCCGTCGGGGTCATTTCGGGACTTTTTCGCGACTAATACGGGATCATTTGGGAACCCTTTCGGCATCATTTCTGGATGGTTTTCGGGATCCGTCCGGGATCCCGTCGGGGTCATTTCGGGACTTTTTCGCGACTAATACGGGATCATTTGGGAACCCTTTCGGCATCATTTCTGGATGGTTTTCGGGATCCGTCCGGGATCCCATTAGGGTAATTTCGGGACTATTAGGGGATCATTTGGGAACCTTTCCGGCATCATTTCTGGATAATTTTCGGGATCCGTCCGGGATGCCGACGAGGTCATTTCGGGACTATTTCGGGATCATTTGGGATACCTACCGGCATCATTTCTGGATGGTTTTTGGGATTCGTCCGGGATCCCGTCGTGGTCCTTTCGGGACTTTTTTTCGACTAATACGGGATCATTTTGCGGACCCTTTCGGCATCATTTCTGGATAGTTGTCGGGATCCCGTCACGGTCATTTCGGGACTATTAGGGGATCATTTGAGGACCTTTCCGGCATCATTTCTGTATTGTTTTCGGAATCCTTTCGGGATCCCGTCAGGGTCATTTTGGGACTTTTTCGGGGCTAATACGGGATCATTTGGGGATCCTCTAGGGGTCGTTTCGTGACTTTTTCTGTTTTATTTCGGGATCATTTGGGGACCCTTCCGGCATAATTTCTTGATGGTTTGCCGGATCCATCAGGGTCATTTCGGGACCATTTTGGGATCATTTGGGGACCCTTCCGAGATCATTTCTGGATCCGTCCGGGATGCCGTAGGAGCCATTTCGGGATTTTTTGTTACTTTTCCGGGATAGTTTTTGGACCCTTCCGGGATCATTTCTGGATCTGTGCGGGATCCCATCTGGGTCATTTCCGGACTATTTCGGGATCATTTTGGGATCCTTCCGGAATCATTTCTGTATGGTTTTCGCGATCCGTCGTTGATTCCCTCGGAGCCATTTCGGAACCTTTTCTGGAGTATGTCGGGGTCATTTGGGGACTTTTTCGGGATCATTTGGGGCTCTTCCGGCATCATTTCTGGATGGTTTTCGGGATCCGTGCGGGATCTCGTCGGGGTCATTTGGGGACTTTTTGGGATCATTTGGGGGCTCTTCCGGCATCATTTCTGGATGGTTTTCGGGATCCGTCCGGGATATCGTCGGGGTCATTTGGGGACTTTTTCGGGATCATTTGGGGGCTCTTCCGGCATCATTTCTGGATGGTTTTCGGGATCCGTCCGGGATCCCATCAGGGTAATTTCGGGACTATTAGGGGATCATTTGTGGACCTTTCCGGCATCATTTCTGGATAATTTTCGGTATCCGTCCGGGATGCCGACGAGGTCATTTCGGGATTATTTCGGGATCATTTGGGATACCTACCGGCATCATTTCTGGATGGTTTTTGGGATCCCCGGGATCCCGTCGGGGTCATTTCGGGACTTTTTCTCGACTAATACGGGATCATTTGCGGGACCCTTTCGGCATAATTTCTGGATAGTTTGTCGGGATCCGTTCGGGATCCCGTCACGGGTCATTTCGGAACTATTAGGGGATCATTTGAGGACCTTTCCGGCATCATTTCTGGATAGTTTTTGGAATCCTTTCGGGATCCCGTCAGGGTCATTTCGGGGATTTTTCGGGATCATTTAAGGATGGCTTTCAGGATTCGTCCGGGAACCCGTCAGGGTAATTTCTGGACTTTTCCGAGACTATTTCGGGATCATTTTGGGACCTTCCCAAGATCATTTCTGGATGGATTTCGGGATTTGTCCGGGATGCCCTCAGGGTCATTTTGGGACTATTAGGTGAGCATTTGAGGACCGTTCCGGCATCACTTCTGGATGGTTTTCGGTATCCGTTCAGATTCCCGTCGGAATAATTGCGGGACTTTTTCGGGATCATTGGGGTCCCTTCCGACATCATTTCTGGATGGTTTTTGGGATTCGTCCGGCATCCCGTCGGGGTCATTTCGGGACTTTTTCTCGACTAATACGGGATCATTTGCGGGCCCTTTCGGTATCATTTCTGGATAGTTTGTCGGGATCCGTTCGGGATCCCGTCAGGGTCTTTTCGGAACTATTGGGAGATCATTTGAGGACCTTTCCGGCATCATTTCTGGTTAGTTTTCGGGATCCTTTCCGGGTCCCATCAGGGTCATTTCGGGACTTTTTCGGCATCATTTAAGATTGGTTTTCAGGATTCGTCCGGGATCCGTCAGGGTAATTTCTGGACTTTTCCCAGACTATTTCGGGATAATTTTGGGACCCTCCCAAGATCATTTCTGGATGGATTTCGGGATCTGTCCGGGATGCCGTCAGGGTCATTTTGGGACTATTAGGTGATCATTTGAGGACCTTTTCGGCATCACTTCTGGATGGTTTTCGGTATCCGCTCAGGATCCCGTCGGAATTATTGCGGGACTTTTTCGGGATCATTTGGTGTCCCTTCCGGCATCATTTCTGGATGGTTTTTGGGATTCGTCCGGCATCCCGTCGGGTTCATTTCGGGACTTTTTCTCGACTAATACGGGATCATTTGCGGGCCCTTTCGGCATCATTTCTAGATAGTTGTCGGGATCCGTTCGGGATCCCGTCAGGGTCTTTTCGGAACTATTAGGTGATCATTTGAGGACATTTCCGGCATCATTTCTGGATAGTTTTCGGGATCCTTTCGGGGTCCAGTCAGGGTCATTTCGGGACTTTTTCGGGATCATTTAGAGATGGCTTTCAGGATTCGTCCGGGAACCCGTCAGGGTAATTTCTGATCTTTTCCGACACTATTTCGGGATCATTTTCGGACCTTCCCAAGATCATTTCTGGATGGATTTCGGGATCAGTCCGGGATGCCGTCAGGGTCATTTTGGGACTATTAGGTGATCATTTGAGGACCTTTCCGGCATCACTTCTGGATGGTTTTCGGTATCCGTTCAGGATCCCGTCGGAATCATTGCGGGACTTTTTCGGGATCATTTGGGGTCCCTCCCAAGATCATTTCTGGATGGATTTCGGGATCTGTCCGGGATCCCGTCGGGTCATTTGGGACTATTTCGGGATCATTTGGGTACCTTCCGGCACCATTCCTAGATGGTTTTCGCGATCCGTCCGGGATCCCGTCGGGATCATTCCTGGACTTTTTCGGGACTAATACGGGATCGTTTAGCGACCCTACGGCATCATTTCTGGATGGATTACGGGATCCCTACGGGAACCCATCAGAGTAATTTCGGGACTATTTCGGGATCATTTGCGGACCCTTTAGGGGTAATTTCGTGAATTTTTTGTATTATTACGGGATCATATGGGGATCCTCTCGACATCATATCTGGATGGGTTTTCGGGATCCGTCCGGGATCCCATCAGGGTTATTTCGCGACTTTTCGGGAATACTTCGGGATCATTTTGGACTATTTTGGGATAATTTGCGGCCCCTTTAGAGATCAATTCTGGATGGCTTTCAGGATCCGGACGGGATCCCGTCAGTGTCATTTCGGGACTTTTTCGAAATCAGTTTGGGACTCCTTCATAATTTCTGCATGATTTCGGGATCTGTCCGGGATCCCGTCGGAGTTATTTCGGCACTTTTTCGGGGACTATTTTGGGACAATTTTTGGACCATTTCGGGATAATTTCTGAATGATTTTGTGGATTCGTCCGGGATTTATAACCCGTCGGAGTTATTTCTGGACTTTTCCGGGATCCCGTCAGGGTCAAATGGGTACTTTTCGGGACTATTTCGAGATCATTTGGAGACCCTTCCGGCATTATTTCGGGATGTTTTTCAGGATCCATACGGAATCCCGTCAGCGTACTTTGGGAACTTTTTCAGGGCTTCGTCAAAAACATTTCGGGTATTTTTTGGGAGTATTTCGGTATCATTTCAGGATAGATACCTCAGGGATAATTTCTGGATGGAATTATTCGTAATTTAAATTCGGTATGTTTTATCTTCAATCTAACAGAGCTTTTTCGTTCTATTTTTGAGTTTTTAAATGAATCGTGTAACGAACTGTTATAACTATAATTGCACTTTTTGTAATATTTTAACCAACTAAATACCCGAAAAGGCAACACTATTTTCATCTAAAAATTCTCTTTGGTTTTAGCTAATTGTAGTTTCACTCCTTTGTTCTATGAGTAGTATTTCTTTCACCCCTCTCATATCAGATAATTTAATTTAAAAACAAAATGTATTTTTTTTTAATTCGAGAAAACTGTATTGTACTATTCTTGAAAGCGTGCCGTTCAGCTTATCTTCTAATTTAGTTCTTTTTTTTTACTAAATTACAAAAATAAAATACATTAGACAAAAATAATTTTTAAACAGATAACTTGATAAGCAGGCTAACGTGAATAGCACATATATTTTATTTTCTCCTTGCGGACGGGGCCGCGGGTAAAGGCTAGTATATATTATAAATGGGAAAGTTTGGATGTTAAGATGTTTGGATGTTTGGATGTTTGGATGTTTGTCCAGACGTTTGTCTTTGTGACTCAATAACGCAAGAACGGCTGGACCGATTTGGATGAAATTTTGCACACATATAGCCAATAGTCTAGAAGGATCTACTAGCTATATATTTTTCAAAAGGGGCGTGGTCCCCGCCCCCCTAGGAACAGTTATAATTTAATTATTATATTTTTTCGTCTTTGCGACTGAATCACGCCAGAATGGCTACACGGATTTTGATGAAATTTGGGACACAGACAGTAGTCTACTAGCGAAATTTTTTTCGAACATGGAAAGAGGGGTGGGGGTCCCACGACCCCTTCGAGAAATTATTTTTCATAATTTTTACACATTATAACTTTACGTATACTGGCCTTCACCAATATCACAGACTCAAGGGGTCAAATAAGTCGAGGGCTTACAAAGTAAGCAGTGACACCCTCCGCCCGCCCCCCTTTATCTCCCCCTCTGGTGTAAAATCCATAAATTGTTATAACTCAATCTAAATTTTCTCCTAAATCAATAGTTTTTGGTATCTGGTACATACAGAACGAGATCTAGACAATTTTGGAGGAACGATCAGTGGTCCTCTCCTCTACTCCCGCCATCCGCCCTCCATCAATTGTTTTTATTAGCACGCTTTTATTAGCTTTACCTGTATGTTTCTATCTAACTTTTTATTCGCTCCAATGCGCCTGCTGCCTTATTAACATGGTTTTATAATTAGCTTCACCTTATTTGTATCCCGTAAGGGTCATATCGAGACCCTTCCGGGATCATTTCTGGATGGTTTTCGGGATCGGTCCGGGATTACGCCGGGGTAATTTCGGGACTTTTTCGGGACTATTTCGGGATCATTTTGGGACCCTTCCGGGATCATTTCTGTATAGTTTACGGGATCCGTCCGGGATCCCGTCGGGGTTATTTTGGAACATTTTCGGGACTATTCCGGAATCATTTCGGGACTATTTCGCGATCATTTGGGGACCCTTCCGGCATCATTTCTGGATGGTTTTCGGGATCCGTGCGGGATCTCGTCGGGGTCATATGGGAGACTTTTCGGGATCATTTGGGGGCTCTTCCGGCATCATTTCTGGATGGTTTTCGGGATCCGTCCGGGATATCGTCGGGGTCATTTGGGACTTTTCGGGATCGCGGTCATTTGGGGGCTCTTCCGGCATCATTTCTGGATGGTTTTCGGGATCCGTCCGGGATCTCGTCTGGGGTCATTTGGGGACTTTTTCGGGATCATTTTGGGGCTCATCCGGCATCATTTCTGGATGGTTTTCGGGATCCGTCTGGATCCCGTCGGGGTCATTCGGGACTTTTTCGCGACTAATACGGGATCATTTGGGAACCCTTTCGGCATCATTTCTGGATGGTTTTCGGGATCCGTCCGGGATCCCGTCGGGGTCATTTCGGACTTTTTCGCGACTAATACGGGATCATTTGGGAACCCTTTCTGCATCATTTCTGGATGGTTTTCGGGATCCGTCCGGGATCCCATTAGGGTAATTTCGGGACTATTAGGGGATCATTTGGGAACCTTTCCGGCACATTTCTGGATATTTCGGGATCCGTCCGGGATGCCGACGAGGTCATTCCGGGACTATTTCGGGATCATTTGGGATACCTACCGGCATCATTTCTGGATGGTTTTTGGGATTCGTCCGGGATCCCGTCGTGGTCCTTTCGGGACTTTTTTTCGACTAATACGGGATCATTTGCGGACCCTTTCGGCATCATTTCTGGATAGTTGTCGGGATCCCGTCACGGTCATTTCGGGACTATTAGGGGATCATTTGAGGACCTTTCCGGCATCATTTCTGTATTGTTTTCGGAATCCTTTCGGGATCCCGTCAGGGTCATTTTGGGACTTTTTGGGGCTAATACGGGATCATTTGGGGATCCTCTAGGGGTCGTTTCGTGATTTTTCTGTTTTATTTCGGGATCATTTGGGGACCCTTCCGGCATAATTTCTTGATGGTTTGCCGGATCCATCAGGGTCATTTCGGGACCATTTGGGATCATTTGGAGACTCGCTTCCGAGATCATTTCTGGATGGTTTTCGCGATCCGTCGTTGATGCCGCTCGGAGCCATTTCGGAACTCTTTTCTGGATTATGTCGTGTCTAAATTGGGGCTTTTTCGGGGGGGGGGGATCAATTGGCTCTTCCGGCATC
>JARSSU010008583.1:0-18060 GCA_029619165.1 Eurosta solidaginis
AAAACAAGTAAGGAAGGCTAAGTTCGGGTGTAACCGAACATAACATACTCAGTTGAGAGCTATGGAGACAAAATAAGGAAAATCAATCTGGGGTAACCCTGGAATGTGGTTGTATAACATGTGTATCAAATGAAAGATATTAAAGAGTATTTTAAGAGAGAGTAGGCCATAGTTCTATGGATGAACGCCATTTAGGGATATCGCCATAAAGGTAGACCAGGGCTGACTCTAGAATTTGTTTGTACGATATGGGTATCAAATGAAAGGTGTTACTGAGCATTTTAAGAGGGAGTGGGCCTTAGGTCTATCGGTGGACGCCTTTTCGAGATGTCCCCATTAAGGTGGACCAGGGGTGATTCTATAATGTGTTTGTACGATATGTGCATCAAACGAAAGGTGTTACTGAGCATTTTAAGAGGGAGTGGGCATTAGGTCTATAGGTGGACGCCCTTTCGAGATATCGCCATTAGGGTGGGCCAGGGTTGACTCTAGAATGTTTGTACGATATGGGTATCAAACGAAAGGTGTTACTGAGCATTTTAAGAAATGAAAGCTGTTATGAGTATTTTGAAAAGGAGTGATCCTTAGTTCCATAGGTGGACGCCGTTTCGAGATATCGCCATAAAGGTGGACCAGGGGTGTCTCTAGAATGTGTTTGTACGATATGGGAATCAAATGAAAGGTGTTACTGAGCATTTTAAGAGGGAGTGGGCATTAGGTCTATAGGTGGACGCCTTTTCGAGATATCGCCATTAGGGTGGGCCAGGGGTGACTCTAGAATGTTTGTACGGTATGGGTATCAAACGAAAGGTGTTACTGAGCATTTTAAGAGGGAGTGGGCATGAGGTCTATAGGTGGACGCCTTTTCGAGATATCGTCATTAGGGTGGGCCAGGGGTGACTCTAGAATGTGTTTGTACGATATGTGCATCAAACGAAAGGTGTTACTGAGCATTTTAAGAGGGAGTGGGCATTAGGTCTATAGGTGGACGCCCTTTCGAGATATCGCCATTAGGGTGGGCCAGGGGTTGACTCTAGAATGTTTGTACGATATGGGTATCAAACGAAAGGTGTTACTGAGCATTTTAAGAGGGAGTGGGCATTAGGTCTATAGGTGGACGCCTTTTCGAGATATCGCCATTAGGGTGGGCCAGGGGTGACTCTAGAATGTGTTTGTACGATATGGGTATCAAATGAAAGGTGGTAAGGAGTATTTTAAAAGGGAGTAATCCTTAGTTCTATAGGTGGACGCCTTTTCGAGATATCGCCATAAAGGTGGACCAAGGGTGACTCTAGAATGTTTGTACGATATGGGTATCAAACGAAAGGTGTTACTGAGCATTTTAAGAGGGAGTGGGCATTAGGTCTATAGGTGGACGCCTTTTCGAGATATCGCCATTAGGGTGGGCCAGGGTGACTCTAGAATGTGTTTGTACGATATGGGTATCAAATGAAAGGTGGTAATGAGTATTTTAAAAGGGAGTAATCCTTAGTTCTATAGGTGGACGCCTTTTCGAGATATCGCCATAAAGCTGGACCAAGGGTGACTCTAGAATGTTTGTACGGTATGGGTATCAAACGAAAGGTGTTACTGAGCATTTTAAGAGGGAGTGGGCATTAGGTCTATAGGTGGACGCCTTTTCGAGATATCGCCATTAGGGTGGGCCAGGGTGACTCTAGAATGTGTTTGTACGATATGGGTATCAAATGAAAGGTGGTAATGAGTATTTTAAAAGGGAGTAATCCTTAGTTCTATAGGTGGACGCCTTTTCGAGATATCGCCATTAGGGTGGGCCAGGTGTGACTCTAGAATGTTTGTACGATATGGGTATCAAACGAAAGGTGTTACTGAGCATTTTAAGAGGGAGTGGGCATTAGGTCTATAGGTGGACGCCTTTTCGAGATATCGCCATTAGGGTGGGACAGGGGTGACTCTAGAATGTTTGTACGATATGGGTATCAAACGAAAGGTGTTACTGAGCATTTTAAGAGGGAGTGGACATTAGGTCTATAGGTGGACGCCTTTTCGAGATATCGCCATTAGGGTGGGCCAGGGGTGACTCTAGAATGTTTGTACGATATGGGTATCAAACGAAAGGTGTTACTGAGCATTTTAAGAGGGAGTGGACATTAGGTCTATAGGTGGACGCCTTTTCGAGATATCGCCATTAGGGTGGGCCAGGGTGACTCTAGAATGTGTTTGTACGATATGGGTATCAAATGAAAGGTGGTAATGAGTATTTTAAAAGGGAGTAATCCTTAGTTCTATAGGTGGACGCCTTTTCGAAATATCGCCATTAGGGTGGGCCAGGTGTGACTCTAGAATGTTTGTACGATATGGGTATCAAACGAAAGCTGTTACTGAGCATTTTAAGAGGGAGTGGGCATTAGGTCTATAGGTGGACGCCTTTTCGAGATATCGCCATTAGGGTGGGCCAGGGGTGACTCTAGAATGTTTGTACGATATGGGTATCAAACGAAAGGTGTTACTGAGCATTTTAAGAGGGAGTGGACACTAGGTCTATAGGTGGACGCCTTTTCGAGATATCGCCATTAGGGTGGGCCAGGGGTGACTCTAGAATGTTTGTACGATATGGGTATCAAACGAAAGGTGTTACTGAGCATTTTAAGAGGGAGGGGGCATTAGGTCTATAGGTGGACGCCTTTTCGAGATATCGCCATTAGGGTGGGACAGGGGTGACTCTGGTATGTTTTTGTACGATATGGATATCAAATTAAAGGTATTAATGAGGGTTTTAAAAGCGAGTGGCCCTTAGATGTATATGTGAAGGCGTTCTCGCGATATCGACCAAAATGTGGACCAGGTGATCCAGAAAATCATCTGTCGGGTACTGCTAATTTATTTATATATGCAATACCACTAACAGTATTCCTGCCAAGATTCCAAGGGCTGTTGATTTCGCCTTGTAGAACTTTTTCATTTTCTTCTACTTAATATGGTAGGTGTCACACCCATTTTACAAAGTTTTTTCCAAAGTTATATTTTGCGTCAATAAACCAATCCAGTTACCATGTTTCATCACTTTTTTCGTATTTGGTATAGAATTATGGCATTTTTTTCATTTTTCGTAATTTTCGATATCGATAAAGTGGGCGTGGTTATGGTCAGATTTCGCCCATTTTTTATACCAAGAAAAAGTGAGCTCAGGTAAGTACGTGGGCTAAGTTTAGTAAAGATATATCGGATTTTGCTCAAGTTATTGTGTTAATGGCCGAGCGGAAGGACAGACGGTGGACTGTGTATAAAAACTGGGCGTGGCTTCCACCGATTTCGCCCATTTTCACAGAGAACAGTTACCGTCATAGAATCTATGCTCCTACCAAATTTGAGAAGGATTGGTAAATTTTTGTTCGACTTATGGCAATAAAAGTATTCTAGACAAACTAAATGAAAATGGGCGGAGCCACGCCCATTTTGAAATTTTCTTTTATTTTTGTATTTTGTTGCATCATATCATTACTGGAGTTGAATTTTGACTTAATTTACTTATATACAGTAAAGATATTAAATTTTTTGTTAAAATTTGAATTTAAAAAATTTTTTTTTAAAAAGTGGGCGTGTTCTTCATCCAATTTTGCTAATTTTTATTTAGCACATATAGAGTAATAGTAGTAACGTTCCTGCCAAATTTCATCATGATATCTTCAACGACTGCCAAATTACAGCTTGCAAAACTTTTAAATTACCTTCTTGTAAAAGTGGGCGGTGCCACGCCCATTGTCCAAAATCTTACTAATTTTCTATTCTGCGTCATAACGTCAACCCATCTACCAAGTTTCGTCGCTTTATCTGTCTTTTGTAATGAGTTATCGCACTTTTTCGGTTTTTCGAAATTTTCGATATCGAAAAAGTGGGCGTGGTTATAGTCCGATATCGTTCATTTTAAATAGCGATCTGAGATGAGTGCTCAGGAACCTACATACCAAATTTCATCAAGATACCTCAAAATTTACTCAAGTTATCGTGTTAACGGACGGACGGACGGACGGACGGACGGACGGACGGACATGGCTCAATCAAATTTTTTTTCGATCCTGATTATTTTGATATATGGAAGTCTATATCTATCTCGATTCCTTTATATATGTACAACCAACCGTTATCCAATCAAACTTAATATACTCTGTGAGCTCTGCTCAACTGAGTATAAAAATATTTCAATTGAATTCACTAAACAGCAAAAAGACTTATTAACACTAATTTAAAACAAAGACATTAAACAACAAAAAACAAAAAAAGGTTACATTTAAATATTTAATAATTGTTTGTTTTAAAATTTCTTGGCGGGGAGTAAATATAGTGTTAAATACTTTGTACTCTTTACTTTAATTTTGTAAAATAATTTTAAGTGAGTTTTTGCGTTAACTAAAATTTTTGAATAACTTCAAAAAGAAAAATTCTAATTAGTTGGCCAAAAATATTAACTCAAAAAATACATAACAATAAATTTTTATACTTAAAATCAAAAATAAAAGTTTCTAAAATATCAACTGAATGTTGATATACCACATCTATATCTTTCGTAGTCCTTGTTCTTAGATTCTTAAGCTTCTTCAGACAATTCTCCTAATGGTAAGCACTGGTACTCTATTAAATCTTTTCCATGTGTTAAAATTTTATGTACCGTTGGTGTAAGTTTCATCTCAGGATACTTTTGATGCAGCAACTCTGTACTTTTAGATGCATATTCTCCAAATTTGGGTCCATTAACTGGTTCATGGCAGTTTAAAATATTTAAAATTAATCCCAATCTTCTCACAATATCTCTATCAACTCCTGTTATGCGAGCAGTCACTTCATCGTTTTCAAAAAATCTTCTTGAGGAGTTACCATCATTTGTATTTCTGTATCCATACTTTGGACAGTCAAATCTAAGGCCAATCTCTTTATAGAATGCATCCTGAATTATTTTTTTTCTCCTGTTGTGGTAGTGTATAAGCCAGCTTCAAAACAAATTCCATACATCTTATCCTAGCATGCAAAGGAGATATTCCATACTCATAATTTAGTTCGTCAGTTATTGAAGCATCAAGATTTTCAAAGTCCTTTTGGCTCTTCTTACAAATTGGACATTTCATTGTAGATGCCGTATTTGTTAAGTTCAAAACTTTTCCATCGACCATAGTTAGAAGAAAATCATGCTTTATTGTAATGACATTCCCCTCTTCAATTTCAATTATTGTTGGTTCTAATTTGGCAATTTGATTTTTTATATCACTCACTGTAGCTTTTATTAGTTCCGAAGACTCCTTCTCGTATTTAAATAATATCGGGCGGCACAATATAGGTGATGACGGACGTGGATTTTTCCAATATTCTGAAGCTTCATTTTTTAGTCCTAATGAACAATAAAGGCCATAAACATATTACTATCTGTAATTGTTTCATCGGCTACATTTATTCTTTGTTTATATGGAGATGCAGAGAACGGCCATCATTGAAGAGATTGCAGATCGTCTGAAAAGTTCTGAAGAGCGGCTTATGGCTGAAATGTCAAACATAAAGAAGGCGCTAAGCAAAATGGAGGAAAGAGTGGTTAAAGCAGAAGCCAGGTTGAATGCAATGAACAAGTGCGAAAGGAAATTGTGCTACTAAAAAAAGAGTTATACTATCTTCACACAGACGGCTTATTGAATAATAAAGGCAATTTTCTACATTAAGACGCTTATTGAGCTCAATCTTCCCTACAAAATTCGAATCTATTATTATTTCATTAGTAGCTAATCGAATGCCTAATGAAGTCAAAAGCACAATGCAACTCTGTTGGCAGCGTTCCACTTCCGTTTCCGCTTCTTAGTTTTTGGTGTGTTCCGTGCTTAAAAATGTCATTTGTCAAAGCAAATGTCATTGTCTGCATGGCGGAACGATACAAGGTGGCCGCATCGAACAGCTGATTATAACCTTTTTTATTTGATTTGATACATCAACTACCGGCGCAGTACGATTTTGACATTTGTCCATCGAATTTACAAGTACATGGAATTTTTTTGTTTGTAGGTATGTCACCATGCTGCCACCTTGTATCGTTCCGCCATGATTTTCTGTCATATAGCATTGTCATTTTATTCGCTTGACATTTCATCCTTCATACTAATCGAGCAGTTACTTCTGTGTGAAAAAAAAATTTACGATTTCATTAGCAGTTTAAATGGAATCATTAAGTTTATGTGTGAAAACAGTATTAAATGAATGCCAAAACAAATCTGTCTCCAGTGACATAATAATTAATGGCCTCCCCGTCAGGATGGTGAAAACATTAAAGGCACTGTTAACAAAATGTGCCAATCATTGAAGGTGCCAGCATTGCCTATTTCCTCGGCGTTTCGTGTGCGTAACAAAAACAACAGCAAAACACCTGCATCTGTCATTGTACGACTGAGCTCTTCTGATGATCGATCTACACTCTTTAAAGCAGTGGCCCGTTTTTGCAAAGAGAATAAGCGTCCACTAATGCATCGTGATGTAGGAATAAATTCGGACGGGAAAATACACATACATGAGTGCCTAACCAAAAACAATCGTGAGCTAATCCATTTTGCAATGCAGTTGAGAAGAGAGAAAAAGCTCGTTGCTGCTTTCTCAATTCGTGGATATGTGTATGTTCGTGGACGTCCAAATTGTAAAGCTTTCAAGGTGACTGATATCGAGAGTATTGAGCGTGTTGTTGCTGCAGACACCTGAATATGTATGATTAATGTTAAGTGTATCTAATATTATATATTCTCTTTATTATACTCAGTTGAACAGAGCTCACAGAGTATATTAACTTTGATTGGATAGGTTCCTGGTCTTCTGTCTTTTTTATTTATAGTGATTCCACCATGGCGCGACCTATCCTGCAAAAAATTTTGGATTACGTGTTCCATTTTCTTCATGTTGGAGTACTCTAACAATACTCCTTTGCAATGCGTCTGCGGATTACCATCAGCAGATCATTGCTCGTTTTTTAACGACAGTGATCACGACACGATGACGATCGAACAGAGTTGCCAAAAGTAAAATATTGCATGCAAATAGCTAGTAATAAAATTTCACTTTGGCAACTCTGATAAAATGCAACAGCGCACTGGTTTTATGTATACATACTAAAGAGTGTGTAGTGAAATATTAGTTTCTTTATTCACGCAAATGCTAAATAACATAAGAATATTCGTAGTATAAAATATAAAAGTTGTATTGCCCCTCTTCAATTACTTTCATTTTAAATTAAATTCACTTCGATAATTCTTTTCGACACAAACAAAGCGAGAGTGGGATCACCTACTCCTCTCCTAGGACATCGCAATGTTAATAGGAGCACATTTTTTGTATGAATACAGATTAGATTTGGAGCAGTCCTATACACCCAAAGGAGTATTCCTTACATTATTTATAGAGTACTCGCGTTTTTTGAAGGGTAGCTGTTTTTTAAGGGCCAATTAATGGTGACTTATAACCATAAAACCATAACCAGATCAAACAGCTGACGAACCTACCTTATGGAAATCAATCTATTAATGGTGCCATACCATAACGCTAACGCCATAACCATATCATAGTCAACCAATTGGTTTTTGGTTTCTCGCCGTATCCATAACCTAAAAATATTTGACTTGGTGAATTTAATAACTTTTTGTAGATTTTATTCATTGTTTTGGATACGTTATGACTAAGAGACTTATTTTTTGTGGAATATTTTTGCAATTATTTGCATTTTCTTCATTTTTATGAAATTTTCACGATTTTTAGGTTAAGGCACCATTAATCGATCACATTGGAGATGGTTTATGGATATGGTTAAGGATGTTTAATTAGCCCTTATAAAGAAAAAAAAATAAATAAATGTAAGGCGCGATAACCTCCGAAGAGGTTTTAGGCCGAGCTTCTCTTCCAATTTTGCGTCACGCACATTCTTCTTTTATGCCGACTCCGAATGGCATCTGCAAGGCAGATGAGTTTTCACTGAGAGCTTTTCATGGCAGAAATACACTCGGAGTGCTTGCCAAACACTGCCGAGGGGCGATCCCGGTTAGACAAATATTCTTCTAATTGAAAAACCTTGTTTCTAAAATTTTGATGTTCCTTTGCCCGGGGCGTGAACCCAGGATCTTCGGTGTGATAGGCGGACCACGCTACCATCACACCACGGCGGCCGCCCTTAGCCCTTAAGGAAGTTTAATTGGCCCTTTTTTCACTGAGAAGCTTTAATGGCAGAAATATACTCGGAGTGTTTTCGAAATCACTTTCGAGGGACGATTAAAGAAAATTTTGTTTCTAATTGAAAAAAATGGTTTCTAAATTTTTAATGTTGAACCCAGGACACTCGGCGTGAAAGGTGGAGCACGCTTTGGACGCTATATGGATGGTTACAAATAAAGAAAATGCCACGAACATTGAATGATATGAATGCCGAAATAACTAACGAATTATCAAGTTCCATAAGAGGCTATACAGCAGATGCTATCATAGAAATCAGATTCTTATCAAATTTCATTAAAATTGGTAGATTTTCATTTTTTCATTTTTTTTGTATTGGGGTTTGGTTGAATGGCACGGATGTTAGTCATAAGCCAGTTTGTATATCAGATGGCTCTTTCTTCAGATTGTTGTTATCATCGAAGTGTATATGTAATTTTGGCGCCACTTGTATACAATGGTAATACCATAGAGGCCAGAACCATGTGTAGCAGCTTGCGATTTGGTATTAATTTTTGTAATTGTTCGTAATTTCCATTAAGATTGGATTTTAAATGGCACCACGCCAGATTATATTCAATTTGTCTTTAGGTTAGTTAGGTTAGGTTCAAGTGGCTGCCGTCCACATTGGAGCGGCACACTTAGGCCTTATAGGCCCATTGTGAAACCATACGGATTTGTTCCTACTCTCCTAATCAAACCACTTCGTTGAGTTTATGGATTTACGAGAAACATCTTGCCCATAAAATGTTGCCTTCTTCTATCGAGCGCTGGACATTCACAGAGTAGATGCCTAACAGTTTTAGGTTCTTCTTCGTTGCCGCAGCTTCTAAAATAATCATTAAATGGAGCGCCAATCCTTTCCGCATGCGGTCCAATACAAACATTAGCCGTAAGAAGACCTACAACTAAGTAGGTTTCTGGGCACTCATCTCAGATCGCTATTTAAATGAACGATATCGGATAATAACCACGCCCACTTTTTCGATATCGAAAATTTCGAAAAATCGAAAAAGTGCGATAATTCATTACCAAATGTGGATTAAGCGATGAAACTTGGTAGGTGAGTTGAACTTAAGACGCAGAAAAGAAAACTAGTAAAATTTTGGACAATGGGCGTGGCAACGCCCACTTTTAAAAGAAGGTAATTTGGAAGTTTTGCAAGCTGTAATTTGGCAGTCGTTGAAGATATCATGAAGATATCACATTTGGCAGGAACGTTTTACTCTAATTACTATATGTCTGCTTAATAAAAATTAGCAAAATCGGAGAACGACCACGCCCACTTTTAAAAATTTTTTTTAAATTCAAATTTTAAAAGAAAAGTTAATATCTTTACAATATATAAGCAAATTATGTCAACATTCAACTCCAGTAATGATATGGTGCAACAAAATACAAAAATAAAAGAAATTTCAAAATGGGCGTGGCTCCGCCCTTTCTCATTTAATTTGTCTAGGATACTTTTAATGCCATAAGTCGAACAAAAATTTACCAATCCTTGTGAAATTTGGTAGAGGCTTAGATTCTAGGACGATAACTGTTCTCTGTGAAAAAGGGCGAAATCGTTGAAGCCACGCCCAGTTTTTATACACAGTCGACCGTCTGTCTTTCCGCTCGGCCGTTAACACGATAACTTGAGCAAAAATCGATATATCTTTACTAAACTCAGTTCACGTACTTATCTGAACTCACTTTGTATTGGTGTAAAAATGGTCGAAATCCGACTATGACCACGCCCACTTTTTCGATATCGAAAATTACGAAAAATGAAAAATGCCATAATTATATACCAAATACGAAAAAAAGGGATGAAACATGGTATTTGAATTGGTCTATTGACGCAAAATATAACTTTAGAAAAAAACTTTGTAAATGGGTGTGACACCTCCCATATTAAGTAGAAGAAAATGAAAAAGTTTTGCAGGGCGAAATCAAAAGCCCTTGGAATCTTGGAAGGAATACTGTTCGTGGTATTACATATATAAATAAATTAGCGGTACCCGACAGATGATGTTCTGGATCACCCTGGTCCACATTTTGGTCGATATCTCGAAAACGCCTTCACATATACAACCAAGGGCCAGTCCCTTTTAAAAACCCTCATTAATACCTTATTTGATACCCATATCGTACAAACACATTCTAGAGTCACCCCTGGTCCACGTTTATGGCGATATCTCGAAAGGCTTCCACTATAGAACTAAGGCCCACGTCCTTTTAAAATACTCATTAACACCTTTCATTTGATACCCATATAGTACAAACAAATTCTAGAGTCACCCCTGGTCCACCTTTATGGCGATATTTCGAAAAGGCGTCCACCTATAGAACTAGGCCCACGCCCTTTTAAAATACTCATTAACACCTTTCATTTGGTACCCATATAGTACAAACAAATTCTAGAGTGACCCCTGGTCCACGTTTATGGCGATATCTCGAAAAGGCGTCCTCATATAGAACTAAGGCCCACTCCCTTTTTAAATACTCATTAACACCTTTCATTTGATACCCATATCGTAAAAACAATTCTAGAATCACCCCTGGTCCACGTTTATGGCGATATCTCGAAAAAGGCTTCCACCTATAGAACTAAGGCCCACTCCTTTTTAAAATACTCATTAGCACCTTTCATTTGATACCCATATCGTACAAACAAATTCTAGAGTCACCCCTGGTCCACCTTTATGGCGATATTTCGAAAAGGAGTCCACCTATAGAACTAAGGCCCACGCCCTTTTAAAAATACGCATGAACACCTTTCATTTGATACCCATATCGTACAAACAAATTCTAGAGTCACCCCTGGTCCACCTTTATGGCGATATCTCGAAAGGCGTCCACCTATAGAACTAAGGCCCACGCCCTTTTAAATACTCATTACACCTTTCATTTGTTAACCATATAGTACAAACAAATTCTAGAGTCACCCCTGGTCCACCTTTATGGCGATATCTCGAAAAGGCGTCCACCTATAGAACTAAGGCCCACACCCTTTAAAATACTCATTAACACCTTTCATTTGATACCCATATTGTACAAACGCATTCTAGAGTCATCTTTGGTCCACTTTTATAACGATATTCCGAAAAGGCGTCCACCCTATAGAACTAAGGCCCACGCCTTTAAAATACTCATTAACACCTTTCATTTGATACCCATATAGTACAAACAAATTCTAGAGTCACCCTGGTCCACCTTTATGGCGATATCTCGAAAAGGACGTCCACCTATAGAACTAAGGCCCACGCTCTCTTAAAATACTCATTAACACCTTTCATTTGATACCCATATCGTACAAAGATTCTAGAGTCACCCTGGTCCACTTTATGCGATATCTCGAAAGGCGTCCACCTATAGAACTAAGGCCCACGCCCTTTTAAATACTCATTAACACCTTTCATTTGATACCCATATTGTACAACGCATTCTAGAGTCATCCCTGGTCCACTTTTGTAACGATATTCCGGAAAGGCGTTCCACCTATAGAACTAAGGCCCGCTCCCTTTTAAACACTTATTAACACCTTTCATTGATACCATATTGTACAAACGCATTTAGAGTCAACCCTGGCCCACTTTATAACGATATTCCGAAAAGGCGTCCACCTATAGACTAGGCCCACTCCCTTTCAAAATACTCATTACACCTTTCATTTGATACCATATAGTACAAACAAATTCTAGATTCACCCCTGGTCCACTTTATGGCGATATCTCGAAAAGAGCGTCCACATATAGAACTAGGCCCACGCTCTCTTAAATACTCATTAACACCTTTCATTTGATATCCATATCGTACAAAATAATTCTAGAGTCACCCCTGGCACCTTTTATGGCGATATCTCGAAAAGGCGTCCACCTATAGAACTTAGGCCCACTCCCTTTTAAAATATCATTAACACATTTCATTTGATACCCATATCGTACAAACAAATTCTAGAGTCAGGCCTGGTCCCACCTTTATGGCGATATCCCTAAATGGCGTCCATCTTTAGAACGATGGCCCACTTCCTCTTAAAATACTCTTTAATACCTTCCATTTGATACACATGTCATACACACACATTCCAGGGTTACCCTAGTTCTTTTTACAACATGGTGATTTTCCCTTACTTTGTCTCCACAGCTCTCAACTGAGTATGTAATGTTCGGTTACACCCGAACTTAGCCTTCCTTACTTGTTTTTTTCTCTAATCTTCTTTTTCAAACATTCTACTGTCCTCCTACACTCTCATCTATCATATGTTTAATTGTTGTCACTACCGTTTTTTCTCTATTTTTCAATCATGTGTTTTAATTGTCTGTCTTTCTTTATTTTGTCATCCTTCACTGTTTTGCCATGTCTCTTGTACACACACTCGTGTTGCTTGCTGCTTTGGTTCGTTCTGTTTTGGTTCAGCTTTATGTGTATGGGGTCATTCCTAGATATCGCCCTGGCGCTAATGAAAATGAAAGAATTTGATTGATATTTTTTTAAGCAAAATCATGGCTTCATGCAGTACATTTTAATGCACGTAGCCTAGCCATGACAAACTGATTTTTGTTAGGTATGTTTTTGAGGATTCTGCGGTGGATGTGATTTGTGTCTCTGAAACATGGTTCTGCAGTGAGATTCTTGATCTCAACTTTTCGATAAGTGTACAATCTATTTTGAATGATCGTAGGTACAAAAAAGGAGGGGAGTTGCAGTGTACTGTAAAAAACACTCAATCTAACTACTAAAAACTTCTAATCCTTTACTGCTTTGTTGCAACTGTGTTTCTGCTCCCTATACTAAGGATTTTTTCTAGTTAAAAAATATGTTCTTCACAACGCTAAGCAAATCACACTACGGTACACCATTACTTTTAGACTGAGATCTTATACCTCTTTAATAAAAAGAAACTATCAAAGTTTTTGGGTATCAAAGATAGGTCCGTAAAACTCTATCTACCCTAGCGACCGGTCTCGAGGTCTCCTCGTCAGCGAAAATTTCCGGTACGATTTAGGATATTCCTCTGAAGTGAATTGCTTTGTCGTCAGTGTAACCCTTCACTTGGCAGCCCTACCTCGGGCCCCTCCTGAATAGTTCACTTGCGACTTACGACCCACTTAATTATATGTATGATCTCACTGTGTACTCGTATGACGCCAACTATCTTTTAAATTGTAATGTGAAAGATTATATGCCTCAAACAGCAAGTTTTCCGTTTGAATCACTCCTTATTGAAACAGCTAGTTTCCTTTGATTCCCGTCACTAGAACTTATGACAATTTTGTTGATACGTCGCCCTAATTGACTGGTCATTTAACATGTGCAAAGAATACGCGGGATTGCCCGTATGTAGCGCTCTTTCCTGGTATCAGTTTTAATGTACTAAGCCAACTGTCCCTTTTTTCTTGTAAATTCAATCATTTTGCAGGTCAAGATTAATACCTTGTTCAGAGTATGGGACGAAAGTTCATCTAACCCCCTGTGAGCAGTTTAAATGCCGCTCGATGATCAGGTTGCATTTTAAAGCGTATCATTCCTTCAAACTAGCACAGATCCTCATAGGTCCCTCTGACTCTAAACCCTGTTTTTAGATGGGATTCTTCGCCCTTACGATGAATAACTAAACTCTGTCATTAATATGTTCACGAAGTGGCAATATCAAAATAGCAGCCAAAGCAATGGCTCATTGTTATATTCAAAATTAGTCCATAATGCAGGAAATTTGGCACAAATGTTGCACTAGGGATTGCGCTGATGACAGACAAAATTTACAACAAAAAAACCCAATTGGCATGCCTTCGTTACACTTACAATCTTACTACCCTAACCAATGTCACATCTATTCTCACTTGTCCATATCCATATCCCCAACTTGTAACAATTATTGAGACATGCCACAAGACCGGGAGACAAACCATGTGAATGTTTTGTTTTGTATGCAGTGCTTGTAGTAAATAGCTCAAAAAAGAATAAAGAACTATTAAAACGCAAATAGAAAAAAAGTTCAGAAGTGCAATTTAACGACATTTTCCCCATCCTCTGTTTGCAGAAAACAAAATGTCAGCAAGCTACGGTTTAAATTCATCAAAAGTTGATTGCTGGAATGCGCTTTTAATACAGCTTCCCATCCTATTTGAAACCGGGAAACAACGTTTCATGGCTAGCCAATTATACCCGTTAGGCATAAATGAGTGAGTAGCACAACAACAACAACAGTAGCAATTGTTAATTTGTTTGTATAGTTTGGTAGTCAGTTGGGTGGTCACTTACAATCATCATCCATTTCACTAAGTCACCCTGCAACGCACCTCCAATGCCATTCGCAACTGACACCCATGATGTGGCACGCAGACATAATGTAATGTTTGTGTTGATTGAACTGCAAATATTGCCTTGTCCATGTTTGCATTAGGGTCCGTTTCTACCGAAACGTGCAGCAAACACTTGAGTGTCCTATGAAAGAATCGTTTTGTAGTTTTTTTACATTTGTAATGTCATGTTTGCAACCTATAAGCTAAGGTGGCCATCATCTGTTTGACTCGTTTCAACAACGACATTTCCAAGCGATTTGTACGGTGCAATTGCCTGTGACGGGCCACGTTTTGTGAGAAATCTAAATGTAACCTAAAAGAAAAAAATGTTTTTATTTTTTATGAAATTTAAAAGAGATATTAAGATTTAATTTTTTTTGATATTCCTTTTTGTTTTCTACAGCTCACTTTTTGAAAGATTTTAATCTCAAATCGAGACCATGTTTAGGAGAACTTGGATCTTCTTGGACACTAGGGTAGGGAACTATCGAAGAGGCTAATTTTTGGCAGTGGGAAAGAAATATCTTGACTTGTGTTAGGTTTGGTTGGGTATCGCTAACTGTGGTAATAACTGATTATGCAAATCGCTGTGTTGGCACCAATTTAGTTTATTAATGAAAGCATACCTCGATTCTGAGTGTTTCCTTCTCAGGTTAGTCTTTCCTAACATCGTTGCTAGCAAGAATAGTCCCCAAAGAACTTAAAACCTTGCAGACAAAACCAGCACTTCCCCAACTGAAGATTCCACTTCAGAAATACGTTTTACATTTTTGTACTCATTTTCGTTTTTTTTAGGGTTGACATGCTTAGCCACGTGCTCATGCCGGCCAAAATATGGATGTTGGGGGGGATAGCGACGAAAGGAAAGCGCCGTTACGAACTCACGAGTTGGACAAGTTGATCAGAGCAGCGAACCACACAAGAAAGAAAAAACAATGAATTAGAATACAATTCAAGGATTGGTTTATTTGCATAAAACTAAGAGGTAAATTACATATATAGAAGGATATATATGAATTTATGCAAATATATACATAATTAATATAAGGTATAAAGTAAAATAATGAAAGGCAGGAAAAAATTACCTTGTAATGTTGATGACGACTGAAGCGCTAGCGGTTGGTGGATAGCCAAAGACTGTCTTCTCAAGTCGTACATCAATTTGTTCTCACTGCTTCGCAAATTCTCACCGGTGCATTTCCCGCGACGAGTAGTTTTGTTCAGCATACGCTGCATCGAGAAATGTCGCAGTGATTCCCAACTATTGCAAGCTTTTGGCTTCACATTGCCGCCAGGCCTTGCTAATACTGAGGAATTGCAAATGACTTGGAGATAAACTTGGTAATCTATGTATGTACAGATTCGTTCTAAATGTAGTAGCTCTCAATTTACAATATAATGCTTAACTCTATAAATTCAAAACATGCGTTAAAGGAAATAAATTGTTAGAGCTTTGTATTTATATATGTGTATAACTACGTATGTTTTAGGAATTCATATGTTATAGTATACTTCTTACATCTAGTCCTCAGTAAGGAGGCGCCTTCGTAATTTGTAAACGGTACCCGTAGGGGGTAGTGTGTCTTAAAGGGCACATGGGCGCAGAGGACGCACACCGAATATTGAGTTCTGGGCAGTAGGATACCCAGAATACGCTATGATCTCGGTACGCATTATTTTATTATGTACATCGCCGCCGAAGATTACGGCTACCACGCGGACGAGGTATGAAAGTTCGGATCGGCTAATAGTAGGTTAAGCGAATTTGTCTCGCGTCGTTTGGCTGAGGGTGGCGGACAGGGGTTTTCAACCCGACCTCGCGCGACGACCCTAGCAGCAAACGCAGAACTGCACGTATGGGTCATTAGACGAGGCTGACGTGCAACTCGCACATTTCGGTGGTTGCCACCGGTAAGGTTCGCAGCTGATGACGCTTGACTAATGACCCACAAACTTTACTCGTCTGCGAGCACGAGATCGAGCAGCCTCGGGGTCAAACCTCCGCTGCCCCACATGTAAGTATACCGCGACGGTTGGCAATACAGTGATGTTTCCCGAGAGTGCGTCAGACAGCTGAGGCACCTCTTTTTGGAGGTATAGAGGAGTTTTGGAGTGTAGAGCGTGTGGTGAGTGTCATGGGCGTACTGGCAGTTCACCTGCTTTTGGCAATTTTTGGCCCCATGTGAGTGTGCTAGACAGCGCGAACAGTGAGCGATGCAATAGTACAGTCTTAAAGCACGTTCATGGTTCGCTTGCAGAAAACTTCGTACGTACAGCAGTGGATGCGCGCGGTGGCAAACTCTGCATTTGAATCGGCCGTCCGATTTTGATGGGGGTTGGATGAGCTTTTTTCACAGGTTGTGTGCAGTTGGCGCTGGGGGCGATGAGGCCGTGCCGTGGAGGTTGTCGATTGCATTTAAAGGCGTGGCCTAATTCCATGATGCTATAAGTGAGAGAAATAGAATACTTAGCATAAAAGTTTCATTGGGTATAGTACTTACTAACTTGCCGGTAACTTCCGGGCGATGTGGCGCGTTATCATTCCCTTTGTGGGTGCGAATGTCGGCGACGCGAATTCTTTTATCCCCGGTGCCTTGGTAGACGCTTAGTCAGCGTCCAAGCGCCATTCATTGGGTGGTATAGTTTTCGTGACGTACACTATCTAATCGATCAGTTCGCGATATCTCTCTGGGGACATCTTGCGCAACTTATACCGTTTGTGGAGTTCTTTTAAGTATTCAGCTCCTTCCATCGAAGGGCATGCTGTTGCTCACAGTTTTGTTTTCTTTAACTGCTGCCACCGATTAATTAGCGATGTGGGTATTGCTTCAATGGCTGTGTTCTGCGGCGCGAGGATTAGGTGACGCTCGCCGTGAGAAACTGACCAGTGTTTCAAAGGGAGCGGCAGTAGTCCGATACTTCATCGAGCTGGAACATTCGTGCGCTAGTGGTGCGAGTAGTTAGGCATAGCTTCTATGGGTGCGACATAACTAGAGTTTGGAACTCTCGAATGTTGAATTTCTGAGACGCATGCGACTCTTCGGAAATGGAATTTAAAAAAGGCTTTTTAAAACGAGCATCCCATATGCCCACCCAGTGTTAGGAGGGCGCCCGCCGGTATAAATTAGCTCCCAGCTACACCCAAAAGCCGCAGACACCTGCTGGATGACTAGAGAGTTACAGCAGGATTCCTGAGTGAGGTTGTGTGGAAAATTGCTTAAAATCCTTTTAAGGCTGGTTGACGCACAACGACGTTTTGCTCCGCATTGATCCGAAAAGATATTTTTTGGCACACTTCTGCGGGAAGGTGCACCTAGAAAAGGCTCCGGCGAAAGGCTTCTTCTGTGGAGTAGATCACTGCCGCTTCCAAATGAATTGCTTTTGTACGTAAAGGCACATGAACTGCACACATATCCTTTGGTGCACCTTATCGATCGTCCGAATACGTCTTAATGTCGAATGGACCGCGCAAAATCGACCCACGCGTGTGTTTCGAACGGTCTGAGAGTAGTTGTCCTTTCCTCTGGTAAGAGCAGCCATGATTTGATCTTTAGGTCTCGTTGTCTATGCAGAACGC
>JARSSU010008584.1:0-47738 GCA_029619165.1 Eurosta solidaginis
TGTATTAATTAGCGTGACTTTGCGCATATTGCTTTATACAATGGTTTGTTGTAATTGATATTAGAGAAAAATTGTAAGTTTACAAACGGCGATGGTTACTAGGACATGTTTCTGAATTTCACTTCTTCATCAGCTAGCTTTTCGGGAGCTGAGCGTTGAACTCGAGTCTCCAACATTCATATCAGTGCAAGCCTTTTTAGCTGCTACGCCATATGAATGTTCCGTTGTTCGCTGTACAATTGGTCTCTAAGAGTTGCCTTTTTTGTTTATATTCCTTTTGATCACCATGTAGGCACATACACTCTGTATGTAGTTTTATTCCTAATGGTGTGGATATGATTTTTAGGCGTGCTTTTGAAAGCTTAGTAACATTTGTTCGGATTTTTACAGTATTTGTTTTTAATACTTCCGCTGTTACTATTATATCAATATGATCATATGTATTTAATTAGCGAGCTTTGCTCATATTGCTTTATACAATGGTTTTTGTAATTGATATTAGAGAAAAATTGTAAGTTTCCAAACGGCGATGGTTACTAGGACATGTTTCTGAATTTCACTTCTTCATCAGCTAGCTTTTCGGGAGCTGAGCGTTGAACTCGAGTCTCCAACATTCATATCAGTGCAAGCCTTTTTTAGCTGCTACGCCATATGAATGTTCCGTTGTTCGCTGTACAATTGGTCTCTAAGAGTTGCCTTTTTTGTTTATATTCCTTTTGATCACCATGTAGGCACATACACTCTGTATGTAGTTTATTCCTAATGGTGTGGATATGATTTTTAGGCGCGCTTTTGAAAGCTTAGTAACATTTGTTCGGATTTTTACAGTATTTGTTTTTAATACTTCCGCTGTTACTATTATATCAATATGATCATATGTATTTAATTAGCGAGCTTTGCTCATATTGCTTTATACAATGGTTTTTGTAATTGATATTAGAGAAAAATTGTAAGTTTACAAACGGCGATGGTTACTAGGACATGTTTCTGAATTTCACTTCTTCATCAGCTAGCTTTTCGGGAGCTGAGGCGTTGAACTCGAGTCTCCAACATTCATATCAGTGCAAGCCTTTTTAGCTGCTACGCCATATGAATGTTCCGTTGTTCGCTGTACAATTGGTCTCTAAGAGTTGCCTTTTTTGTTTATATTCCTTTTGATCACCATGTAGGCACATACACTCTGTATGTAGTTTATTCCTAATGGTGTGGATATGATTTTTAGGCGTGCTTTTGAAAGCTTAGTAACATTTGTTCGGATTTTTACAGTATTTGTTTTTAATACTTCCGCTGTTACTATTATATCAATATGATCATATGTATTTAATTAGCGAGCTTTGCTCATATTGCTTTATACAATGGTTTTTGTAATTGATATTAGAGAAAAATTGTAAGTTTACAAACGGCGATGGTTACTAGGACATGTTTCTGAATTTCACTTCTTCATCAGCTAGCTTTTCGGGAGCTGAGCGTTGAACTCGAGTCTCCAACATTCATATCAGTGCAAGCCTTTTTAGCTGCTACGCCATATGAATGTTCCGTTGTTCGCTGTACAATTGGTCTCTAAGAGTTGCCTTTTTTGTTTATATTCCTTTTGATCACCATGTAGGCACATACACTCTGTATGTAGTTTATTCCTAATGGTGTGGATATGATTTTTAGGCGTGCTTTTGAAAGCTTAGTAACATTTGTTCGGATTTTTACAGTATTTGTTTTTAATACTTCCGCTGTTACTATTATATCAATATGATCATATGTATTTAATTAGCGAGCTTTGCTCATATTGCTTTATACAATGGTTTTTGTAATTGATATTAGAGAAAAATTGTAAGTTTACAAACGGCGATGGTTACTAGGACATGTTTCTGAATTTCACTTCTTCATCAGCTAGCTTTTCGGGAGCTGAGCGTTGAACTCGAGTCTCCAACATTCATATCAGTGCAAGCCTTTTTAGCTGCTACGCCATATGAATGTTCCGTTGTTCGCTGTACAATTGGTCTCTAAGAGTTGCCTTTTTTGTTTATATTCCTTTTGATCACCATGTAGGCACATACACTCTGTATGTAGTTTATTCCTAATGGTGTGGATATGATTTTTAGGCGTGCTTTTGAAAGCTTAGTAACATTTGTTCGGATTTTTACAGTATTTGTTTTTAATACTTCCGCTGTTACTATTATATCAATATGATCATATGTATTTAATTAGCGAGCTTTGCTCATATTGCTTTATACAATGGTTTTTTGTAATTGATATTAGAGAAAAATTGTAAGTTTACAAACGGCGATGGTTACTAGGACATGTTTCTGAATTTCACTTCTTCATCAGCTAGCTTTTCGGGAGCTGAGCGTTGAACTCGAGTCTCCAACATTCATATCAGTGCAAGCCTTTTTTAGCTGCTACGCCATATGAATGTTCCGTTGTTCGCTGTACAATTGGTCTCTAAGAGTTGCCTTTTTTGTTTATATTCCTTTTGATCACCATGTAGGCACATACACTCTGTATGTAGTTTATTCCTAATGGTGTGGATATGATTTTTAGGCGTGCTTTTGAAAGCTTAGTAACATTTGTTCGGATTTTTACAGTATTTGTTTTTAATACTTCCGCTGTTACTATTATATCAATATGATCATATGTATTTAATTAGCGAGCTTTGCTCATATTGCTTTATACAATGGTTTTTGTAATTGATATTAGAGAAAAATTGTAAGTTTACAAACGGCGATGGTTACTAGGACATGTTTCTGAATTTCACTTCTTCATCAGCTAGCTTTTCGGGAGCTGAGCGTTGAACTCGAGTCTCCAACATTCATATCAGTGCAAGCCTTTTTTAGCTGCTACGCCATATGAATGTTCCGTTGTTCGCTGTACAATTGGTCTCTAAGAGTTGCCTTTTTTGTTTATATTCCTTTTGATCACCATGTAGGCACATACACTCTGTATGTAGTTTATTCCTAATGGTGTGGATATGATTTTTAGGCGTGCTTTTGAAAGCTTAGTAACATTTGTTCGGATTTTTACAGTATTTGTTTTTAATACTTCCGCTGTTACTATTATATCAATATGATCATATGTATTTAATTAGCGAGCTTTGCTCATATTGCTTTATACAATGGTTTTTGTAATTGATATTAGAGAAAAATTGTAAGTTTACAAACGGCGATGGTTACTAGGACATGTTTCTGAATTTCACTTCTTCATCAGCTAGCTTTTCGGGAGCTGAGCGTTGAACTCGAGTCTCCAACATTCATATCAGTGCAAGCCTTTTTAGCTGCTACGCCATATGAATGTTCCGTTGTTCGCTGTACAATTGGTCTCTAAGAGTTGCCTTTTTTGTTTATATTCCTTTTGATCACCATGTAGGCACATACACTCTGTATGTAGTTTATTCCTAATGGTGTGGATATGATTTTTAGGCGTGCTTTTGAAAGCTTAGTAACATTTGTTCGGATTTTTACAGTATTTGTTTTTAATACTTCCGCTGTTACTATTATATCAATATGATCATATGTATTTAATTAGCGAGCTTTGCTCATATTGCTTTATACAATGGTTTTTGTAATTGATATTAGAGAAAAATTGTAAGTTTACAAACGGCGATGGTTACTAGGACATGTTTCTGAATTTCACTTCTTCATCAGCTAGCTTTTCGGGAGCTGAGCGTTGAACTCGAGTCTCCAACATTCATATCAGTGCAAGCCTTTTTAGCTGCTACGCCATATGAATGTTCCGTTGTTCGCTGTACAATTGGTCTCTAAGAGTTGCCTTTTTTGTTTATATTCCTTTTGATCACCATGTAGGCACATACACTCTGTATGTAGTTTATTCCTAATGGTGTGGATATGATTTTTAGGCGTGCTTTTGAAAGCTTAGTAACATTTGTTCGGATTTTTACAGTATTTGTTTTTAATACTTCCGCTGTTACTATTATATCAATATGATCATATGTATTTAATTAGCGAGCTTTGCTCATATTGCTTTATACAATGGTTTTTGTAATTGATATTAGAGAAAAATTGTAAGTTTACAAACGGCGATGGTTACTAGGACATGTTTCTGAATTTCACTTCTTCATCAGCTAGCTTTTCGGGAGCTGAGCGTTGAACTCGAGTCTCCAACATTCATATCAGTGCAAGCCTTTTTAGCTGCTACGCCATATGAATGTTCCGTTGTTCGCTGTACAATTGGTCTCTAAGAGTTGCCTTTTTTGTTTATATTCCTTTTGATCACCATGTAGGCACATACACTCTGTATGTAGTTTATTCCTAATGGTGTGGATATGATTTTTAGGCGTGCTTTTTGAAAGCTTAGTAACATTTGTTCGGATTTTTACAGTATTTGTTTTTAATACTTCCGCTGTTACTATTATATCAATATGATCATATGTATTTAATTAGCGAGCTTTGCTCATATTGCTTTATACAATGGTTTTTGTAATTGATATTAGAGAAAAATTGTAAGTTTACAAACGGCGATGGTTACTAGGACATGTTTCTGAATTTCACTTCTTCATCAGCTAGCTTTTCGGGAGCTGAGCGTTGAACTCGAGTCTCCAACATTCATATCAGTGCAAGCCTTTTTTAGCTGCTACGCCATATGAATGTTCCGTTGTTCGCTGTACAATTGGTCTCTAAGAGTTGCCTTTTTTGTTTATATTCCTTTTGATCACCATGTAGGCACATACACTCTGTATGTAGTTTTATTCCTAATGGTGTGGATATGATTTTTAGGCGTGCTTTTTGAAAGCTTAGTAACATTGTTCGGATTTTTTGTATGTTAGAGAGCCTAAGAGCCTACATAAATTTTAATTTTACTGATAGTAAATCCTACAAACTACAAAAACCAAAATATTTAGCTGCTATGCCTCCTGATCCTGGAAACTCCTGCCGACCGTATAGGTGGACTCCGACTTGAAATTCTGGCCTCATTTCCTTGAAAAAATTCCTTCCTCTTGCTTTGGTTATTTTTATAGTGAGTACGCAAATTATTTATAGATAGGTAAAAATGTTTCTTGCGCTACTCAAAACTTCTGTCGATTTTCAAAGTTCAAAAATATTTTTTTTCTTTCTCTCTTCTTATAAAGTCTATTTAAAGTTTTTTCGCTTTGTGCTTTTTCCATTCAAAAGAAATTCCCTTTTTTCGATTTTTCGAGTATTTTTCGTCCTTATTTTCTTCTGTGTCCGAAATTCAATCTGCCTTTTTATAACTGTTTTCGACTCCTTGTTTCCGTGTGGATGTTTTCCGAAATTTAAGATTTTTTCATTTCTTCTTGACTTTGTCTTTTTGTTTGTTGTATGCAGTCAAACTTCCACATAATAAAATTTCCTTAGGTGCCAATTTTATCTGTGTTTTTGTTTTTTGGAAACTTTGCGCTTCACTTTAGTTGTATCCTTTTATTCCAAACTTGATCTTTTAATATGTTTTGGTTTTGTTCTTATTATAGGTACTGGAATATTCAAGCTTCTACACATAAATTTTTTTTCCACTAAGTAAATATTTCTGTCAAATATGTGTATAAATTTTCGGTTCACTTTTATAAATAAACCTTCCTGATAAGATGTATACAAAAATATCGTTTTCGTAAGTTCTCAAAGTTTCACTTTTACTTTAAAATACAATTTTTCTTAGTTTGACGCGGTGCACGGCCGGGATAGACTTTTGTTTGATTAGTAAAAATTATTATTTTTTCTCCAAAAAAGAGTTTTTTTCTTTCTTTTATACAAGTTGTTCACGAATCATAAATTTTAGTTTCTTTCTTCGCTTTTGATAAAATTTTTCAAAAATAATTTTTTTTCCAAAGTTCACTGTCAGTTCTTAATTTTTATTAACTTTAAAAATTTGATCATATGTATTTAATTAGCGAGCTTTGCTCATATTGCTTTATATAATGGTTTTTGTAATTGATATTAGAGAAAAATTGCAAGTTTACAAACGGCGATGGTTACTAGGACATGTTTCTGAATTTCACTTCTTCATCAGCTAGCTTTTCGGGAGCTGAGCGTTGAACTCGAATCTCCAACATTCATATCAGTGCAAGCCTTTAGCTGCTAAGCCATATGAATGTCCTGTTGTTCGCTGTACAATTGGTCTCTAAGAGTTGCCTTATTGTTTATATTCCTTTTGATCACCATGTAGGCACATACACTCTGTATGCAGTTTTTTATTCCTAACGGTGTGGATATGATTTTTAGGCGCGCTTTTGAAAGCTTAGTAACATTTGTTCGGATTTTTATAGTATTTGTTTTTAATACTTCCGCTGTTACTATTATATCAATATGATCATATGTATTTAATTAGCGGGCTTTGCTCATATTGCTTTATACAATGGTTTTTGTAATTGATATTAGAGAAAAATTGCAAGTTTACAAACGGCGATGGTTACTAGGACATGTTTCTGAATTTCACTTCTGCATCAGCTAGCTTTTCGGGAGCTGAGCGTTGAACTCGAATCTCCAACATTCATATCAGTGCAAGCCTTTAGCTGCTAAGCCATATGAATGTCCCGTTGTTCGCGGTACAATTAGTCTCTAAGAGTTGCCTTTTTGTTTATATTCCTTTTGATCACCATGTAGGCACATACACTCTGTATGTAGTTTTTTATTCTTAATGGTGTGGATATGATTTTGAGGCGCGCTTTTGAAAGCTTAGTAACATTTGTTCGGATTTTTACAGTATTTGTTTTTAATACTTCCGCTGTTACTATTATATCAATATGATCATATGTATTTAATTAGCGAACTTTGCTCATATTGCTTTATACAATGGTTTTTGTAATTGATATTAAAGAAAAATTGCAAGTTTCCAAACGGCGATGGTTACTAGGGCATGTTTCTGAATTTCACTTCTTCATCAGATAGCTTTTCGGGAGCTGAGCATTGAACTCGAATCTCCAACATTCATATCAGTGCAAGCCTTTAGCTGCTAAGCCATATGAATGTCCCGTTGTTCGCTGTACAATTGGTCTCTAAGAGTTGCCTTTTTGTTTATATTCCTTTTGATCACCTTGTAGGCACATACACTCTGTATGTAGTTTTTTATTCCTAATGGTGTTGATAAATTTTTAGGCGCGCTTTTGAAAGCTTAGTAACATTTGTTCGGATTTTTACAGTATTCGTTTTTACTACTTCCGCTGTTACTATTATATCAATATGATCATATGTATTTAATTAGCGAGCTTTGCTCATATTTCTTTATACAATGGTTTTTGTAATTGATATTAGAGAAAAATTGCAAGTTTACAAACGGCGATGGTTACTAGGACACGTTTCTGAATTTCACTTCTTCATCAGCTAGCTTTTCGGGAGCTGAGCGTTCAACTCGAATCTCCAACATTCATATCAGTGCAAGCCTTTAGCTGTTAAGCCATATGAATGTCCCGTTGTTCGCTGTACAATTGGTCTCTAAGAGTTGCCTTTTTGTTTATATTACTTTTGACCATGTAGGCACATACACTCTGTATGTAGTTTTTTATTCCTAATGGTGAGGATATGATTTTTAGGCGGGCTTTTGAAAGCTTAGTAACATTTGTTCGGATTTTTACCGGATTTGTTTTTAATACTTCCGCTGTTACTATTATATCAATATGATCATATGTATTTAATTAGCGAGCTTTGCTCATATTGCTTTATACAATGGTTTTTGTAATTGATATTAGAGAAAAATTGCAAGTTTACAAACGGCGATGGTTACTAGGACATGTTTCTGAATTTCACTTCTTCATCACCTAGCTTTTCGGGCAGCTGAGCGTTGAACTCGAATCTCCAACATTCATATCAGTGCAAGCCTTTAGCTGCTAAGCCATATGAATGTCCCGTTGCTCGCTGTACAATTGGTCTCTAAGAGTTGCCTTTTTGTTTATATTCCTTTTGATCACCATGTAGGCACATACACTCTGTATGTAGTTTTTTATTCCTAATGGTGTGGATATGATTTTTAGGCGCGCTTTTGAAAGCTTAGTAACATTTGTTCGGATTTTTGTATGTTAGAGAGCCTAAGAGCCTACATAAAATTTTAATTTTACTTTTTTTTTGATTAGTAAATCCTACAAACTACAAAAACCAAAATATTTAGCTGATATGCCTCCTGATCCTGGAAACTCCTGCCGACGTTAGGGACTCCGACTTGAAATTCTGCCTCATTTCCTTGAAAAAAATTCCTTCCTCTTGCTTTGGTTATTTTTATAGTGAGTACGCAAATTATTTATAGATAGGTAAAAATGTTTCTTGCGCTACTCAAAACTTCTGTCGATTTTTCAAAGTTCAAAAATATTTTTTTTCTTTCTCTCTTCTTATAAAGTTTTACTTTTTTTCTATTTAAAGTTTTTTCGCTTTGTTTTTTTTTGCTTTTTCCGTTCAAAAGAAATTCCCTTTTTTCGATTTTTCAATATTTTTTCGTCCTTATTTTCTTCTGTGTCCGAAATTCAAATCTGCCTTTTTATAACTTTTCGACTCCTTGTTTCCGTGTGGATGTTTTCCGAAATTTAAGATTTTTCATTTCTTCTTGACTTTGTCTTTTTTTTTGTTGTATGCAGTCAAACTTCCACATAATAAAATTTCCTTAGGTTTTTTTTTGCCAATTTATCTGTGTTTTTGTTTTTGGATAACTTTTCGCTTCACTTTAGTTGTTCCTTTTATTCCAAACTTGATCTTTTAATATTTTTGGTTTTGTTCTTATTATGGTACTGGAATATTCAAGCTTCCTACACATAAATTTTTTTTCCACTAATTAAATTTTCTGTCAAATATGTATAAATTTTCGGTTCACTTTTATAAATAAACCTTCCTTTTTTTTTGATAAATTTTATACAAAAATATCGTTTTCGTAAGTTCTCAAAGTTTCACTTTTACTTTAAAATACAATTTTTCTTAGTTTGACGCGGTGCACGGCCGGGATAGACTTTTGTTTGATTAGTAAAAATTATTATTTTTTTCTCCAAAAAAGAGTTTTTTTCTTTCTTTTATACAAGTTGTTCACGAATTCATAAAATTTTAGTTTCTTTCTTCGCTTTTGATAAAATTTTTCAAAAATAATTTTTTTTTCCAAAGTTCACTGTCAGTTCTTAATTTTTATTAACTTTAAAAATTTTGATCATATGTATTTAATTAGCGAGCTTTGCTCATATTGCTTTATACAATGGTTTTTTGTAATTGATATTAGAGAAAAATTGCAAGTTTACAAACGGCGATGGTTACTAGGACATGTTTCTGAATTTCACTTCTTCATCAGCTAGCTTTTCGGGAGCTGAGCGTTGAACTCGAATCTCCAACATTCATATCAGTGCAAGCCTTTAGCTGCTAAGCCATATGAATGTCCCGTTGTTCGCTGTACAATTGGTCTCTAAGAGTTGCCTTTTTGTTTATATTCCTTTTGATCACCATGTAGGCACATACACTCTGTATGTAGTTTTTTATTCCTAATGGTGTGGATATGATTTTTAGGCGCGCTTTTGAAAGCTTAGTAACATTTGTTCGGATTTTTACAGTATTTGTTTTTAATACTTCCGCTGTTACTATTATATCAATATGATCATATGTATTTAATTAGCGAGCTTTGCTCATATTGCTTTATACAATGGTTTTTGTAATTGATATTAGAGAAAAATTGCAAGTTTACAAACGGCGATGGTTACTAGGACATGTTTCTGAATTTCACTTCTTCATCAGCTAGCTTTTCGGGAGCTGAGCGTTGAACTCGAATCTCCAACATTCATATCAGTGCAAGCCTTTAGCTGCTAAGCCATATGAATGTCCCGTTGTTCGCTGTACAATTAGTCTCTAAGAGTTGCCTTTTTGTTTATATTCCTTTTGATCACCATGTAGGCACATACACTCTGTATGTAGTTTTTTATTCCTAATGGTGTGGATATGATTTTTAGGCGCGCTTTTGAAAGCTTAGTAACATTTGTTCGGATTTTTACAGTATTTGTTTTTAATACTTCCGCTGTTACTATTATATCAATATGATCATATGTATTTAATTAGCGAGCTTTGCTCATATTGCTTTATACAATGGTTTTTGTAATTGATATTAGAGAAAAATTGCAAGTTTACAAACGGCGATGGTTACTAGGACATGTTTCTGAATTTCACTTCTTCATCAGCTAGCTTTTCGGGAGCTGAGCGTTGAACTCGAATCTCCAACATTCATATCAGTGCAAGCCTTTAGCTGCTAAGCCATATGAATGTCCCGTTGTTCGCTGTACAATTGGTCTCTAAGAGTTGCCTTTTTGTTTATATTCCTTTTGATCACCATGTAGGCACATACACTCTGTATGTAGTTTTTATTCCTAATGGTGTGGATATGATTTTTAGGCGCGCTTTTGAAAGCTTAGTAACATTTGTTCGGATTTTTACAGTATTTGTTTTTAATACTTCCGCTGTTACTATTATATCAATATGATCATATGTATTTAATTAGCGAGCTTTGCTCATATTGCTTTATACAATGGTTTTTGTAATTGATATTAGAGAAAAATTGCAAGTTTACAAACGGCGATGGTTACTAGGACATGTTTCTGAATTTCACTTCTTCATCAGCTAGCTTTTCGGGAGCTGAGCGTTGAACTCGAATCTCCAACATTCATATCAGTGCAAGCCTTTAGCTGCTAAGCCATATGAATGTCCCGTTGTTCGCTGTACAATTGGTCTCTAAGAGTTGCCTTTTTGTTTATATTCCTTTTGATCACCATGTAGGCACATACACTCTGTATGTAGTTTTTTATTCCTAATGGTGTGGATATGATTTTTAGGCGCGCTTTTGAAAGCTTAGTAACATTTTGTTCGGATTTTTACAGTATTTGTTTTTAATACTTCCGCTGTTACTATTATATCAATATGATCATATGTATTTAATTAGCGAGCTTTGCTCATATTGCTTTATACAATGGTTTTTGTAATTGATATTAGAGAAAAATTGCAAGTTTACAAACGGCGATGGTTACTAGGACATGTTTCTGAATTTCACTTCTTCATCAGCTAGCTTTTCGGGAGCTGAGCGTTGAACTCGAATCTCCAACATTCATATCAGTGCAAGCCTTTAGCTGCTAAGCCATATGAATGTCCCGTTGTTCGCTGTACAATTGGTCTCTAAGAGTTGCCTTTTTGTTTATATTCCTTTTGATCACCATGTAGGCACATACACTCTGTATGTAGTTTTTTATTCCTAATGGTGTGGATATGATTTTTAGGCGCGCTTTTGAAAGCTTAGTAACATTTGTTCGGATTTTTGCAGTATTTGTTTTTAATACTTCCGCTGTTACTATTATATCACTATGATCATATGTATTTAATTAGCGAGCTTTGCTCATATTGCTTTATACAATGGTTTTTGTAATTGATATTAGAGAAAAATTGCAAGTTTCCAAACGGCGATGGTTACTAGGACATGTTTCTGAATTTCACTTCTTCATCAGCTAGCTTTTCGGGAGCTGAGCGTTGAACTCGAATCTCCAACATTCATATCAGTGCAAGCCTTTAGCTGCTAAGCCATATGAATGTCCCGTTGTTCGCTGTACAATTGGTCTCTAAGAGTTGCCTTTTTGTTTATATTCCTTTTGATCACCATGTAGGCACATACACTCTGTATGTAGTTTTTTATTCCTAATGGTGTGGATATGATTTTTAGGCGCGCTTTTGAGAGCTTAGTAACATTTGTTCGGATTTTTACAGTATTTGTTTTTAATACTTCCGCTGTTACTATTATATCAATATGATCATATGTATTTAATTAGCGAGCTTTGCTCATATTGCTTTATACAATGGTTTTTGTAATTGATATTAGAGAAAAATTGCAAGTTTACAAACGGCGATGGTTACTAGGACATGTTTCTGAATTTCACTTCTTCATCAGCTAGCTTTTCGGGAGCTGAGCGTTGAACTCGAATCTCCAACATTCATATCAGTGCAAGCCTTTAGCTGCTAAGCCATATGAATGTCCCGTTGTTCGCTGTACAATTGGTCTCTAAGAGTTGCCTTTTTGTTTATATTCCTTTTGATCACCATGTAGGCACATACACTCTGTATGTAGTTTTTTATTCCTAATGGTGTGGATATGATTTTTAGGCGCGCTTTTGAAAGCTTAGTAACATTTGTTCGGATTTTTACAGTATTTGTTTTTAATACTTCCACTGTCACTATTATATCAATATGATCATATGTATTTAATTAGCGAGCTTTGCTCATATTGCTTTATACAATGGTTTTTGTAATTGATATTAGAGAAAAATTGCAATCCGAACAAATGTTACTAAGCTTTCAAAAGCGCGCCTAAAAATCATATCCAAACCATTAGGAATAAAAAACTACATACAGAGTGTATGTGCCTACATGGTGATCAAAAGGAATATAAACAAAAAGGCAACTCTTAGAGACCAATTGTACAGCGAACAGCGGGACATTCATATGGCTTAGTAGCTAAAGGCTTGCACTGATATGAATGTTGGAGATTCGAGTTCAACGCTCAGCTCCCGAAAAGCTAGCTGATGAAGAAGTGAAATTCAGAAACATGTCCTAGTAACCATCGCCGTTTGTAAACTTGCAATTTTTCTCTAATATCAATTACAAAATTGTATAGCGAAAAACGGGACATTCATATGGCTTAGCAGCTAAAGGCTTGCACTAATATGAATGTTGGAGATTCGAGTTCAACGCTCAGCTCCCGAAAAGCTAGCTGATGAAGTAGTGAAATTCAGAAACATGTCCTAGTAACCATCGCCGTTTGGAAACTTGCAATTTTTCTCTAATATCAATTACAAAAACCATTGTATAAAGGCATATGAGCAAAGCTCGCTAATTAAATACATATGATCATATTGATATAATAGTAACAGCGGAAGTATTAAAAACAAATACTGAAAAAATCCGAACAAATGTTACTAAGCTTTCAAAAGCGCGCTTAAAAATCATATCCACACCATTAGGAATAAAAAACTACATACAGAGTGTATGTGCCTACATAGTGATCAAAAGGAATATAAACAAAAAGGCAACTCTTAGAGACCAATTGTACAGCGAACAACGGGACATTCATATGGCTTAGCAGCTAAAGGCTTGGACTGATATGAATGTTGGAGATTCGAGATCAACGCTCAGCTCCCGAAAAGCTAGCTGATGAAGAAGTGAAATTCAGCCTAGTAACCATCGCCGTTTGTAAACTTGCAATTTTTCTCTAATATCAATTACAAAAACCATTGTATAAAGCAATATGAGCAAAGCTCGCTAATTAAATACATATGATCATATTGATATAATAGTAACAGCGGAAGTATTAAAAACAAATACTGCAAAAATCCGAACAAATGTTACTAAGCTTTCAAAAGCGCGCCTAAAAATCATATCCACACCATTAGGAATAAAAAACTACATACAGAGTGTATGTGCCTACATGGTGATCAAAAGGAATATAAACAAAAAGGCAACTCTTAGAGACCAATTTTACAGCGAACAACGGGACATTCATATGGCTTAGCAGCTAAAGGCTTGCACTGATATGAATGTTGGAGATTCGAGATCAACGCTCAGCTCCCGAAAAGCAAGCTGATGAAGAAGTGAAATTCAGAAACATGTCCTAGTAACCATCGCCGTTTGTAAACTTGCAATTTTTCTCTAATATCAATTACAAAAACCATTGTATAAAGCAATATGAGCAAAGCTCGCTAATTAAATACATATGATCATATTGATATAATAGTAACAGCGGAAGTATTAAAAATAAATACTGCAAAAATCCGAACAAATGTTACTAAGCTTTCAAAAGCGCACCTAAAAATCATATCCACACCATTGGGAATAAAAAACTACATACAGAGTGTATGTGCCTACATGGTGATCAAATGGAATATAAACAAAAAAGGCAACTCTTAGAGACCAATTGTACAGCGAACAACGGGACATTCATATGGATTAGCAGCTAAAGGCTTGCACTGATATGAATGTTGGAGATTCGAGTTCAATGCTCAGCTCCGGAAAGCTAGCTGATGAAGAAGTGAAATTCAGAAACATGTCCTAGTAACCATCGCCGTTTGTAAACTTGCAATTTTTCTCTAATATCAATTACAAAAACCATTGTATAAAGCAATATGAGCAAAGCTCGCTAATAAATAAATATGATCAAATTTTTAAAGTTAATAAAAATTAAGAACTGACAGTGAACTTAGGAAAAAAAAATTGTTTTTTGAAAATTTTATCAAAAGCGAAGAAAGAAACTAAAATTTTATGAATTCGTGAACAACTTGTATAAAAGAAAGAAAAACAACTCTTTTTTGGAGAAAAAATAATAATTTTTACTAATCAAACAAAAGTTTATCCCGGCCGCGCACCGCGTCAAACTAAGAAAAATTTTATTTTAAAGTAAAAGTGAAACTTTGAGAACTTACGAAAACGATATTTTTGTATAAAATTTATCAAAAAAAAAGGAAGGTTTATTTATAAAAGTGAACCGAAAAGTTATGCAGTATTTGACAGAAAAGTTAATTAGTGGAAAAAAAATTAATGAGTAGGAAGCTTGAATATTCCAGTACCATAATAAGAACAAAAACCAAAAATATTAAAAGGTCAAGTTTGGAATAAAAGGAACAACTAAAGTGAAGCGAAAAGTTATCCAAAAACAAAAACACAGATAAATTGGCAAAAAAAAACCTAAGGAAATTTTATTATGTGGAAGTTTGACTGCATACAAAAGACAAAGTCAAGAAGAAATGAAAAATCTTAAATTTCGGAAAACAGCCACATGGAAACAAGGAGTCGAAAAAGTTATAAAAAGGCAGATTTGAATTTCGGACACAGAAGAAAATAAGGACGAAAAATATTGAAAAATCGAAAAAAAGGGAATTTTTTTTGAACGGAAAAAGCAGAGGAAAAACTTTAAATAGAAAAAAAGTAAAACTTTATAAGAAGAGAGAAAGAAAAAAAAATATTTTTGAACTTTGAAAAATCGACAGAAGTTTTGAGTAGCGCAAGAAACATCTTTACCTATCTATAAATAATTTGCGTACTCACTATAAAAATAACCAAAGCAAGAGGAAGGAATTTTTAATCCTGTAATTCATACATACTTTTTTTTTAATTTTTATGTGTCCTAAATATTATTTATGTGTTACTTATAATTTTTTTGTTACCGAGTCTTTGAGAGGCAGTGGCTTCTTAAGCGCCGAGATCTAAAACCGCTCAGCTACAGAGAAACTCATCAGCTGAAAAAATATAGATTCACAAAATACAATAGACTAAAAGTATAAATATAATTTTTTAATTATTAAGAGAAGATAGAACCGTCTTTTTTATGGCAAAGAGCGAGTCCGAAACATCAATTATTCTCGAGTGAGAGTTATAATCTTCACACAAACATAGAAAAGGTTCGTGTAGTTGGAAATTGCTTCTGCATTGTTTAAGAATTATAGGTTTATAATGCATTGAAACTCGGCATGGAACATTCAAGTTTACTTCGTTCAATAGAAATGGGCTTGAAATCGATCCATTTAAAAGTCTAGCCATAAATAGTACACCTAGCATTTCTCTACGACTTGCAAGGGTAGGAAGATTTATTAGTTTTAATCGAATAGTGTAAGGAGGAAGATTATACGGAGAGTCCCATTGAAGATTTCTAAAGGCGAAAAGTAAAAACTGTTTTTGAATTGATTCTAGTCTATCCACATGAACTTGATAACGCGGATTCCAAATTATCGATCCATATTCTAATATCGGCCTCACCAATGATGTAAAAAGGGTTTTTGTAACGTAAGGATCACTAAACTCCTTTGCCCATCTTTTCACAAATGCTAAAACTCCTTTCGCTTTATTGACTGTGGCATTAATATGAGGGTTGAAACTAAGTTTGCAATTCATTGTATCTCCCAAGTCGACAAAAACATCAACGCTTTCCAGAGTTTGGCCATTAATTGTGTATGAAGCTGGCTGTATGTTCCCACGTGAAAAACACATGGATTTACATTTTTCTATGTTGAGAGGCATAAAATTCGCATTACACCAAGTAACTAAACGATTTAAATCCGCCTGGAGTACAGAACGTTCTTCAACCGACGCGTATGACTTAAAAAGTTTTACGTCGTAGGCATACATTAAAATTTTAGAATACTTTATAGTTGTGGAAACATCGTTTAAAAAGATCAAAAACAGAATAGGGCCGAGATGGCTGCCCTGAGGCACACCGGAGGGAACATCGATGACATTCGAACAAATTTTTTTAAAAATGACTCTTTGAGTTCTACCGCAAAGATAGGAGGAGATCCAGCCAGTTAGGCCAGGTTGAAAACCAAGCAATTCGAGTTTATAAAGAAGTAATGAGTGGCGTACTTTGTCGAATGCTTTGCTGAAATCAGTGTATATAACGTCGGTATGATGATTGTTTCTAAACTCATTAAAGACGTGAGTTGTAAATTCAAGCAAATTGGTTGTGGTAGATTTGGCTCTACAAAAGCCATGCTGAGAACTATCTATTAATGTAGAAATCGAAAATGTAAGGTGATTAGTAATGATTTCTTCGAAAATCTTAGGGATAGCGGAGAGCTTTGCTATTCCACGATAGTTTTCAATAGACGACTTGCTTCTTTTTTATGGAGTGGGATAAGGAAAGATTCCTTCCAAGCCGTCGGGAAAATGCCATTTTTTAAAGAGAGGTTAAACAGATCAGTAAGGGGCTGGTAAATGTATTCCGCACATTTTTTAAGAAAACATGTTGGGATCAAATCGGGACCGTATTTGAAGGATTCTTTGAGGGTCTTTAGATGTAGTAGAACATCTTCAGGCAGCAAATTTGGGGCATATATTGAGTTACTAGAATGGAGCTCATACGGATAATTTGTAGGTGATGAATCAACCACAGCAGAGTAATTAGAGTGAAAGAATTAGGCGAAGAAGTTTGCAATCTCTTGATCGTCGCTGGAAATGCTATTTCTAAACTTCATGGCAGAAGGAAATCCGTTACTTCTGCGTTTAGAATTTACGAAATCATAAAAAGACTTCGGGTGGCAAATAATGTTTCTTTTAATTTTACATATGTAAGCTTTATAACACTTTTTATTAAGTTCAAAATACTTATGACGGAAAATAGCCTACTGTGCATAATGAGAATGTAAACCGGTTCTCTTATATAATTTGAATAAACGTGATTTCTTATTTTTTAAAGCTTTTAAATCTTTAGTAAACCAGGCTTGCACTGGTTCAATGTACGAGCATTTGCGTTTGGGCACATGTTTTTCAAATAAAGTATAAATGGTTTTAATAAAATGTAAAATGTTTTCCTCTACATCCTCTTTATATCGAGGCCAAGTTATCTCAGAAAGCTCTTTATTTAAATTGTTGAAATTAGGTTTGGAAAAATCAAAGCATCTGGTAGAGACACATGTTTTGTTAGTGCAGCCGACTTCGTTGCTTATGATTCCGTAAGTTATCTCAAGAGAAGGATGGTCAGCGTCTTCTGGCAAAACAAGAGGTTCACACCGATTTATAGAGAATTTAGATATGTCGTCACCAAATGCTAAGTCTAAGAATTTTCCATACTTATTTGGAAAGAAGTTGATCTGATTAAGGCAAAGATCAGTAATTCCATCCAAAAAGTCATTGTTATGCATCTTGGATGATACGGGGACAATATTGTGATCAACGGTATTCCAAGATATAAGTTAACACGCGCCAGTTGCCCTTATCGCAACATTCCCACGTATGGCCAGTACACGCGCGCCGAGTCAGCAAATTATATTTCCCACAACATACGGCTGCGCATGGCAACCCAACACCTTAATTCAAGGCCATGGTTAGTGACGGCAACTAACACCTGCAAATTATGGTTCTCACTACATACGGCCGCGCATGGCAACCTAACACCTTAATTCAAGGCCATGGTTAGTGACGGCAATTAACACTCATGCTACGGAACTACTCCAGACGCACAGTCAGCTAAATTCTATTACACATGATTGTGAAATGCACACATACAGCACCTGTGGGAAGAAACCGACTTCAACATTCTCACACAGCGGGCTGTCAACAAGTTACGCAAGAGGCGCGTCGCGGCTTGTTGATTGGCTATATATGGGAGCAGTTGCGGCAGACCCGGCAGTCGAGTTCGGGACGGATTAGTGTTAACAGTAAATTAATCTTAGTTGTAATTGTGAATTAATTGAATTAAAATATACTTGTAAAAGACTATTTGAACTTGTGTTGTTTAGTGTTGTTGGTTGGGCGAGTTGGCCCAACAAATTAATTTTTTTATAAAACAAGGACTATAGTCCTTTAACTGGCGCCCGAGCAGGGACCCAGGAAGTGAAGGGAACTGTGAAAAAAATTCAAAAAAAATTTGTTCGAAAAAAAAAGAAAGAAGAAACTGTGAAAAAAATTCAAAAAAGAATTTGTTCAAAAAAAAGAAAGAAGAAACTGTGAAAAAAAGTGCTAAAAAGGAAAAACTGTCCTTGCAAAAAAGAAAGAGCTGCCTAAAGAATTTGTTGAAAGAAGGAAACCGTGGAAAAAACTAAAGGAGAATTTCTGGCAAGATCATCAGCATTACATGCTGCCGGCATTACCTACTAGTGGAAGTTCCTGAAGTGCCTGGACGCATTGCAACGTAATAGTGGTCACTAGTGAAAATTCCTGAGAGCTCCTGTACGCACTGCAGTGTAATTCTGATATAGTACGGATGATTTATCTCATCACGTGAGTATAAAAAACACAAAGGTAAAGTAAAATAAAAAATATTCCCACAAAAAATGGACGATATAAGAGCCACAGTGACAAATTTGACTGGGGCCGTCAACGCCCTTCTTGAAAAAATAAATTTGCTAGAAAGGCGGGTGGCTCGCGTTGACTCAGCTAGCTCTTCATCTACAGCGGCCACTACTCCAGTGGTTGAAGAAGTGGTGGCTCAGCCACCCACCTCTGAGGCTGAGATCAGAGATATCTGTAGGCTCCCTGATTGTGTTAAGGAGCTACAAGTGTTTGACGGTAACCCTGTCCAGTACATCTCATGGATTCACTCTGTGGAAGTGATCCTTTCAGACTTTGCGGTAATGAAGGGAAAGCCCCTTTACCGAGCGATTCTCCAACATATTAGGCAGAAGGTGCGGGGAGCAGCTGATTCTGCACTTATTTCCTACAATATATTCGATAGCAATTGGGGAAAAATTAAGGAATGCCTCTCCCTGCACTACGCAGATAAGAGGGATGTTGGTACACTCGAACACCAACTGCACCAGCTACAGCAAAAGGGAATGAGAATCGATGAATTCTACGCCAGGGTGAATCATCAATTCTCCCTTATTATTAATAAAATAAAAGCCGAATCCTACACGGAAGATGCCGTTAAAGTTCTGGTAGAAACCTACCGAAATCGTGCCCTGGACGTTTTTATACGTGGGCTTAACGGCGAAATGTCGCGAATGCTCCTTATACGACGCCCTAAAACATTGCCAGAGGCATATTCAGCCTGTTTGGAAATCCAAAATGTGGATTTCCGCAATTTTTCCGTTCATACGAACAATTCCAATAACCGTGTGGCTGTCCCTGTTAACAATTTGCCAGGTACCTCCTCATTTAGGAATAGGATCAAGCCTCCCCAGTTACCCCCATAAACCTACTTGGCGCAACCAGGAAAAGCACTCATATGTAAGGAGTGACCGCCCGTCAGGTCGATTTGGAAATGCCAGCACCCCACTACATGCGCCTGTAGAGAAAATGGACGTAGACCCCTCGGTACAGACACGCAACGTTAATTACATGAATCGCCCAAATCCGTTTAAAAGAAGCGCAAGTTCAGAAAATCTACCACGGAAGCAGCAAAGGGTGTTCCATACTACACCCGAGGAGAGCGAAGAGAGAGATATGGACCTGAAGGAATCGCCAAGTGAAAACAACTCGGAGGATTTTCTGTCTTCCGGTCATCTAGCGTACCATACTTAGAATATACTTTGCCTGACGGTCGTGTGCTGGATTTCCTCGTGGATACCGGCGCAAATAAGAATTTCATAAAAAATAATATTGCAACGAAAACAACTCCTGTAAAGAAATTATTCAATGTAGCTTCGGTGGGGGGTAGCGTGCCAATAAAGGATAAAGTAAAACTAACAGGAATGGAACGGCGACCTTGTAACTGATGTCCAGAGAGTGCTTAGGTTATGGAGGGAACACTTCTCTGCTCTCCTAAATGGAGGCAGCAATTCACCGCGCAGAGATGAAGAACCCGATCCCGCAATCGATGATGATGGAATATATGTCCCCCGCCCGATTATGACGAAGTTAGAATAGCAATAACCAGATTGAAAAACAACAAGGCCGTGGGCGCTGATGGATTGCCTGCGGAGCTATTCAAACTTCGGCGGCGAGGAGTTGGTAAGGCGCATGCAGCAGATTCTTAGCAAAATATGGGCGGACGAAAGCATGCCCGACGGTTGGAATCTAAGTATTCTTTGCCCAGTCCACAAGAAGGGGGATACTGCAAAATGCACCAACTATCGTGGAATCAGCCTTCTTAGTATCGCATATAAGGTCCTTTCAAGTGTATTGTGCGAAAGATTGAAGCCCACCGTGAACGGCTGATGGACCTTATCAGTGCGGCTTCAGACCTGGTAAATCTACCATCGACCAGATTTTCACAATGCGCCAAATCTTGGAAAAAAACCCGTGAAAAGAGAATCGACACACATCACCTCTTCGTCGACTTTAAAGCCGCCTTCGACAGCACGAAAAGGAGCTGCCTATATGCCGCTATGTCTGAATTTGGTTTCCCTGCAAAACTTATACGGCTGTGCAAAATGACGTTGAGCAACACCATCAGCTCAGTCAGAATTGGGAAGGACCTCTCCGAGCCGTTCGAAACTAAACGAGGTTTCAGGACAGGGTGACCCCTATCGTGCGGTTTCTTTAATTTGATGCTGGAGAAAATTATACTAGCTGCAGAACTTAACCGCACTGGAACAATATACTATAAAAGCGTGCAATTACTGGCATATGCTGATGACATTGATATCATCGGCCTAAACACCCGCGCTGTTAGTTCTGCTTACTCCAAGCTGGAAAAAGAAGCGGTAAAGATGGGTTTGATGGTGAATGAGGACAAAACGAAGTACCTGCTGTCATCGAGCAAAGAGTCAGCGCATATGCGCCTTGGCAACCACGCTACTGTTGGCAGCCATAATTTCGAAATAGTAAAAGACTTCGTTTATTTGGGAACCAGCATCAACACTAGCAACAACATCAGCACTGAAATCCAGCGAAGAATCAATCTTGCCAATAAATGCTACTTTGGACTAGGTAGGCAATTGAAAAGTAAAGTCCTCTCTCGGCGAACGAAAATCATACTCTACAAGTCACTTATCGTACCCGTCCTGCTATATGGGGCAGAAGCATGGACCATGACAACAGCAGATGAAGCGGCTTTGGGAGTGTTCGAGAGAAAAGTTCTTCGAAAGATTTATGGACCTCTACGCGTTGGCGATGGCGAGTACCGAAGAAGATTTAATGATGAGCTGTACGAGCTATACGCAGACATCAACATAGTCCAGCGAATTAAAACGCAGCGGCTGCGCTGGCTAGGCCATGTTATGCGAATGGAAAGATGATGCTCCGGCCAAGAAAGTGTTTCTTCGGAACCCGCCTATGGAAGCAGAGGTAGAGGGCGGCCCCCACTCCGTTGGAAGGACCAGGTGGAAAACGATTTAAACTCCCTTGGTGTGACCAATTGGCGCCGGTTGGCGGAGCGAAGGAGCGACTGGCGCGCCTTGTTGGACGGCCATAACCGTTTAGACGGTTAAGCGCCAATTAAGTAAGTAAGTAAAACTAAAATTATTCGAAAGTGTGGGTAACTCCACCGAATTTGATTTCTTCGTTCTACCGACTCTTAGTGAATCCTGCGGAATCATTGGGGACGATACCGTGAGGAAATTAGGCGCGATAATAGATAGGAAGAATAACCTCCTTAGTATAGACAATTACAAATCCCCTTGAAAGACAGAAGATCTCTCGATGTAAACTTCACATTAGGAAAGGACCTACCTCTTGATATCCATGGAAAGGTCAATTCACTATTGGAAAAATACTCTGGCCTTTTCAAACCACTTAACGGTTATGAGCTTGCAAACACGAATGTCCGTGCAGAAATAAAAACATCAACTGACGAACCGGTGTATAGTAAATCCTACCCCTACCCAGCATGTATGAGAGATGAAGTCGAAAAACAGGTAAATGAGCTCCTAGACGAAGGTATCATCCAGCCGTCGAAAAGCCCATACAATTCCCCAATTTGGGTAGTCCCTAAAAAGCCTAAGGCGAATGGGGACAAACAGTATCGTATGGTTATAGACTATAAACGGTTGAACGCTGTAACTATCGCCGATACTTACCCAATTCCCGATATAAACGCTACTCTTTGCAGCCTTGGCCAAGCCAACTTCTATACTACAATTGATTTGACTTCCGGATTTCACCAATTTCCCATGAAGGATTCGGACTTCCCAAAGACAGCCTTCTCCATAATGAATGGCAAATATGAATTTCTTCGGTTGCCATTCGGGTTCAAAAATGCGCCTGCGATTTTCCAAAGGATGATAGACGATGTCCTCAAGCAGTACATCGGGAAAATTTGTTACGTTTATATCGACGACATCATCGTATTTGGCAAGGATACAGAGGAACACCTCGTTAATGTTGAGAAGGTTTTGCAACGCTTTGGGAGGCGAATCTTAAGGTTAATTTGGAAAAGACATGCTTCTGTGAAAAAGAAGTCGAATTTCTAGGCTATGTTATTACTCCCGATGGAGTACGTGCTGACCCAAAAAAGGTAGAAGCTATTAAAACGATTTCACCCCCGGAAAATTTGAAGGATTTAAAAGTTTCCTTGGTATGACCTCATACTATAGGAAATTCATTAAGGATTACGCCAAGGTCGGAAGGCCACTCACCAACCTCACTCGGGGGAAAATGCACAGGTAAAAGCGAACGCGTCCAAAAATGTAGCGATTATGCTTAACAAGGATGCTATAGCTAGCTATTGTTTGGTCACTAGATAATTTGCATTCCTCCCTTTATGTCGCAAAGCAAATTAGTGTTTACATTGATCACCAACCTCTGACATTCTCCTTGAGTAATCGCAATTATAATGCAAATCTCAAGCGATGGAAAGCTCGTATAGAGGAATATAACTGCGAGTTAATCTACAAGCCAGGTAAGACAAATGTAGTCGCTGATGCACTCTCCCGTCTCAAGACGGAAGTGAACGCACGCACTGACTCCATAGCTGTACAACCATCGAGTACTATAGCTGACGCGGTGTCTGAAACTGACACTGCTTCAGAGGGTACCATGTACTCCGCAGAGCAGGACAGCTCTGACCTCATACCTCACGTAGAGGCACCCTATAAATGTGTTTAGAAATCAAATAATTTTTAGGCGGGGGCGAGTTGCGAGTGTACAGAAGAGCCTCATAGGGGGTACAAAAGGTACTTTGCCACAATGCCTGTATTAAGCGTCGAAGCTTTGTCACCAGTCCTCAAAAATTACCTCAACCCAAATGTTATAAATGGCATTAAAATTCCGGAAGATGACCTCCATAATTTGCAGGCTGTATACGTTAACAATTTCAGCAGATATAAAATTAGGATCACGCAGCGCGTGGTAGAAGATGTGACAATAGCCGATAGGGTATTCGACATTATCGAGAAGGAGCACAAGCGCGCGCATCGAAATGCTCGTGAGAATAGGGAACAGGTACTGGAAAAATTTTATTTTCCCGCAATGTCCAAACAGATTAGGGAATACATTAGCCAATGCGAAACATGTAAATTGAACAAATACGATAGGCACCCTTCTAAACCATATGAGCAACCAACTCCCATTCCTAGTTATCCGTGCGAAATCGTGCACATCGACATTTTCGAAATTGAACGACAAAAATATTTGAGTTGTATCGACAAATTTACCAAATTTGCTAAGCTCTTCCCAATCAAAAATAAGTCATCTCCTCATTTGCGAATGAACCTAACGATCGCGCTGCATTATTTCACAGTACCACGAGCCTTGGTCATGGACAATGAACGCGGATTCTTGTCACCACTTGTATTAAATTATATCAGGTCCTTAGGGATAGAAATATACCAAACACCAACGCAGCGAAGCGAGGTCAATGGTCAGGTAGAGAGGCTACACTCTACTTTGATCGAAATATACCGCTGCCTTTCCGTTGAATTCCTAGATTAGCACCTGAAGAACGCGTCGCAATAACTGTGGATAGGTATAATAACACGATACATTCCGTAATAAAGCGCAAACCGGCTGATGTTTTTCTGAATAGGACAGCTAGGATAAATTACCAGGATTTAGCAAACTTCAGGGAGCGCACTAACGAGGACATAAAGGCTCTTCTTCTACACGAACAGGAAAGTAGGAACTTAAGAAATAATAAAACTCGTTCGCCCCGCAATTTTGACAGTGGCGATGAATTATTCATAGCTAATAAACAAATAAAAAGCAAGCAAAAGCCACTTTATAAGAAAGAAGCTGTGGCGGAAAATAGAAATTCCACTATAACCACGCAAAGTGGGAAAAAATTCCACAAATCGGATATTAAAAATATCTAACGAAAACAAAAATGTCTATAAACAGACAAAATGTCCAAGGGCACATTAAAACTTACAAAAAACATAAGAGGCGAGATTCGGCACTAAGAAGGGAACTTCAAAACAAGAGCGGGCTTTTAAGTAGGACAAATCGTGCCTTAGTAGGAGGTGGCGCCATCGAACATGACAAATGGCAATCCGACCTCCAAAACGGATACACACGATCCCCCATAGCTGGTTCGAGAAATGTTGGCTCCTCTGGTCGAAATTCAAGCCCACCGAAGAATTAATAATGTTGGTCAAGTGCTATAGATCCCTAAGCCCCGGTGGTCCGGGTGCAAATTCACTTTTGTATTCGATCTGTCGTATTGGTTCAATTCCAGTTAACTCGGTGGTCCGAGCGATATCAATCGAAGTGGTTCAATTCCTCCATGGGACTATTGGCTTTAATTGACATGAGAAGTCACTCGTTCGATGGGCGGGAAAATTTTCACTTACAAAAACTTATGTTGTTCACTTTCAAAGGGGATACTCACGAGCCTTCGTCATGTCATCTGAGTTTATGCCTGCATTCCAATACAAAAGAAAAAAAAGAAAAACAAAAGAACAAAAGTTAAAGAATTATTTGAGAGAGAAACATGATCTCACAAATAAAAGGCGCTAAAAGCCGCAAAAAAAGAAAAAGAAAAACAAAAGGACAAAAGATAAAGAATTATTTGAGAGAGAAACATGATCTCACAAATAAAAGGCGCTAAAAGCCGCAAAAGAAAAAAAAAGAAAACAAAGAACAAAAGTTAAAGAATTATTTGAGAGAGAAACATGATCTCACAAATGAAAGGCGCTAAAAGCCAAAAAAAAAGAAAAAAGGGGAAGCATTCCTCGAAAAATACTAATACTAACAAAAACTAAAGCTAACTAACTAACTTGCAAAAAAAGTAACAAAAAAAGAAAAAATATAAATCTAACAAAAACTAACAACTAACTTACTAAAGTAATTACTGAAAACTAACTGTCCGAAAAATTCCACTTTTAACATCACTCCTGGGTCCTGGTAAAATCCTGTCAAACCCTTGCCGACCCGAACTCCACTCATTAGGTATAGCAGTAGGATTTAAAAATAGTCTACTTTATACTTGAAATGTTAATTACAATTTGAAATCTAAAATCTACCTAATTAAAATGAAATTTGAAATTTACTTAGACTAGTACTTAAACTTTGAAATGTAAATTTTTTAATAGCAATAGTTAACTATGTATTTCACTAGTTATTAGAATTATGTGTACTCCGACTCCTAGAATCTGCCTCTGTGCATCCGCACAAGCATATGTGGTATTCGATCTCGAATCGCCCGTGGTAACCGTACGTGATGGGTACGGCTGGATAATCAATGGCTACTTCAAATTAATTCATGTAATCAACCTAGCCCGTTATGAGGAAATAGCAAACCGCCTGGAAATCTAAGTCAAGAAACTGGATGGAACGAACGACCTCACAGACGTCATTTCTTTCCACTTGAGTAAAATCCAAACGCAGCTCGAGGAGTTAAAAGGCCCAAAGAACAAGAGAATCAAGCGATCAGTCAACTGGATAGGATCGGCTTGGAAATGGATAGCCGGTTCCCCGACGCTTCCGACTGGGATGAGCTCCTACGAGCCCAAGACACGCTAGTATCTAACAATAACCAACAATACAAGGTAAACTCTGAAATATTTAAGAAAACTCATGAGTTATTGCAGGTTGTCAACGGCATCGTAACCAACACAAATGACATCATTGGCCAGAATCATCTCATAAAGCTTTCACAAGAAATCCTTCAGAAAGTCATGATCCTGAAGGACGATATGAACGAACTGGTGCAGGCCTGCCAATGGCTAAGGCAGGTATTGTCAACAGCAACCTACTAGACAAAGAAGAGATAAATGGACTTATAAGCGAAGTAATGTCCTTCCATACAGCAATGTGATCGAAGCAATAGAATTCAGCGAACCTTCAATCTCACCAACGGCACGATGCTACTCTACGTTGTGTCCATGCCAAAGGTGGCCCAAACGAGATTTAACCATCTGATCACCAGAGCAATTTTAAAAGACGGACATCGCATAGACCTGAAGTACAGCACAGTCTTAATCAACAAAGAGCAAACGTGTGGTATCAAGGATAGCTGCACCCACCTTACAAGCGCAATGGTATGCAAGCAAAAAGCGCTGGACCTACTTCGAGAGGACGACTGTCTGCCACGTCTGCTCAAAGGTGGTAAAACTAGTTGTCGGTACATCAATTGCAATGACTCAACGATCGAGGTGATCAAGGAAGACACGATTCTCTTAGACAATTTCAATAACACCGTGTGGTCAGGTGATGCTCCCAATCACTTGAGCGGCTCTTACATCCTTCAACTGGACAATGAAACGATCCGCATTGGTGACAGAACCTACTGGAGTATGAGTAGTTCAGGAGTTCAAATACTCCCCCCTGTGCTATCTACTATTGCAAATAAAAGCCTTGCAGTTAACCTCAATCTTGTACACGAGATGACAATCGGCAATGTTAAGCTCTTGAGGTACCTGAGGGACAAAACAAATTGGTTCACGGCGTCGGCAACTGTGGGGCTACTTCTGCTCCTACTCATGATTTGGATAATTTGGAGGAAATTAACAACGGGGACCAAAATTCCCGGAATTGCGACTATCCATTAGAAGACAACATAAAGAGGACACTTGTCCAAATCCTAATCTGCGGGACGCAGATCTTTAAAGGGGGAAGAGTTAACACGCGCCAGTTGCCCTTATCGCAACATTCCCACGTATGGCCAGTACACGCGCGCCGAGTCAGCAAATTATATTTCCCACAACATACGGCTGCGCATGGCAACCCAACACCTTAATTCAAGGCCATGGTTAGTGACGGCAACTAACACCTGCAAATTATGGTTCTCACTACATACGGCCGCGCATGGCAACCTAACACCTTAATTCAAGGCCATGGTTAGTGACGGCAATTAACACTCATGCTACGGAACTACTCCAGACGCACAGTCAGCTAAATTCTATTACACATGATTGTGAAATGCACACATACAGCACCTGTGGGAAGAAACCGACTTCAACATTCTCACACAGCGGGCTGTCAACAAGTTACGCAAGAGGCGCGTCGCGGCTTGTTGATTGGCTATATATGGGAGCAGTTGCGGCAGACCCGGCAGTCGAGTTCGGGACGGATTAGTGTTAACAGTAAATTAATCTTAGTTGTAATTGTGAATTAATTGAATTAAAATATACTTGTAAAAGACTATTTGAACTTGTGTTGTTTAGTGTTGTTGGTTGGGCGAGTTGGCCCAACAAATTAATTTTTTTATAAAACAAGGACTATAGTCCTTTAACTGGCGCCCGAGCAGGGACCCAGGAAGTGAAGGGAACTGTGAAAAAAATTCAAAAAAGAATTTGTTCGAAAAAAAAGAAAGAAGAAACTGTGAAAAAATTCAAAAAAGAATTTGTTCAAAAAAAAGAAGAAACTGTGAAAAAAGTGCTAAAAAGGAAAAACTGTCCTTGCAAAAAAGAAAGAGCTGCCTAAAGAATTTGTTGAAAGAAGGAAACCGTGGAAAAAACTAAAGGAGAATTTCTGGCAAGATCATCAGCATTACATACTGCCGGCATTACCTACTAGTGGAAGTTCCTGAAGTGCCTGGACGCATTGCAACGTAATAGTGGTCACTAGTGAAAATTCCTGAGAGCTCCTGTACGCACTGCAGTGTAATTCTGATATAGTACGGATGATTTATCTCATCACGTGAGTATAAAAAACACAAAGGTAAAGTAAAATAAAAAATATTCCCACAAAAAATGGACGATATAAGAGCCACAGTGACAAATTTGACTGGGGCCGTCAACGCCCTTCTTGAAAAAATAAATTTGCTAGAAAGGCGGGTGGCTCGCGTTGACTCAGCTAGCTCTTCATCTACAGCGGCCACTACTCCAGTGGTTGAAGAAGTGGTGGCTCAGCCACCCACCTCTGAGGCTGAGATCAGAGATATCTGTAGGCTCCCTGATTGTGTTAAGGAGCTACAAGTGTTTGACGGTAACCCTGTCCAGTACATCTCATGGATTCACTCTGTGGAAGTGATCCTTTCAGACTTTGCGGTAATGAAGGGAAAGCCCCTTTACCGAGCGATTCTCCAACATATTAGGCAGAAGGTGCGGGGAGCAGCTGATTCTGCACTTATTTCCTACAATATATTCGATAGCAATTGGGGAAAAATTAAGGAATGCCTCTCCCTGCACTACGCAGATAAGAGGGATGTTGGTACACTCGAACACCAACTGCACCAGCTACAGCAAAAGGGAATGAGAATCGATGAATTCTACGCCAGGGTGAATCATCAATTCTCCCTTATTATTAATAAAATAAAAGCCGAATCCTACACGGAAGATGCCGTTAAAGTTCTGGTAGAAACCTACCGAAATCGTGCCCTGGACGTTTTTATACGTGGGCTTAACGGCGAAATGTCGCGAATGCTCCTTATACGACGCCCTAAAACATTGCCAGAGGCATATTCAGCCTGTTTGGAAATCCAAAATGTGGATTTCCGCAATTTTTCCGTTCATACGAACAATTCCAATAACCGTGTGGCTGTCCCTGTTAACAATTTGCCAGGTACCTCCTCATTTAGGAATAGGATCAAGCCTCCCCAGTTACCCCCTAAACCTACTTGGCGCAACCAGGAAAAGCACTCATATGTAAGGAGTGACCGCCCGTCAGGTCGATTTGGAAATGCCAGCACCCCACTACATTCGCCTGTAGAGAAAATGGACGTAGACCCCTCGGTACAGACACGCAACGTTAATTACATGAATCGCCCAAATCCGTTTAAAAGAAGCGCAAGTTCAGAAAATCTACCACGGAAGCAGCAAAGGGTGTTCCATACTACACCCGAGGAGAGCGAAGAGAGAGATGTGGACCTGAAGGAATCGCCAAGTGAAAACAACTCGGAGGATTTTCTGTCTTCCGGTCATCTAGCGTACCATACTTAGAATATACCTTGCCTGACGGTCGTGTGCTGGATTTCCTCGTGGATACCGGCGCAAATAAGAATTTCATAAAAAATAATATTGCAACGAAAACAACTCCTGTAAAGAAATTATTCAATGTAGCTTCGGTGGGGGGTAGCGTGCCAATAAAGGATAAAGTAAAACTAAAATTATTCGAAAGTGTGGGTAACTCCACCGAATTTGATTTCTTCGTTTTACCGACTCTTAGTGAATTCTGCGGAATCATTGGGGACGATACCCTGAGGAAATTAGGCGCGATAATAGATAGGAAGAATAACCTCCTTAGTATAGACAATTACAAAATCCCCTTGAAAGACAGAAGATCTCTCGATGTAAACTTCACATTAGGAAAGGACCTACCTCTTGATATCCATGGAAAGGTCAATTCACTATTGGAAAAATACTCTGGTCTTTTCAAACCACTTAACGGTTATGAGCTTGCAAACACGAATGTCCGTGCAGAAATAAAAACATCAACTGACGAACCGGTGTATAGTAAATCCTACCCCTACCCAGCATGTATGAGAGATGAAGTCGAAAAACAGGTAAATGAGCTCCTAGACGAAGGTGTCATCCGGCCGTCGAAAAGCCCATACAATTCTCCAATTTGGGTAGTCCCTAAAAAGCCTAAGGCGAATGGGGACAAACAGTATCGTATGGTTATAGACTATAAACGGTTGAACGCTGTAACTATCGCCGATACTTACCCAATTCCCGATATAAACGCTACTCTTTGCAGCCTTGGCCAAGCCAACTTCTATACTACAATTGATTTGACTTCCGGATTTCACCAAATTCCCATGAAGGATTCGGACATCCCAAAGACAGCCTTCTCCACAATGAATGGCAAATATGAATTTCTTCGGTTGCCATTCGGGTTGAAAAATGCGCCTGCGATTTTCCAAAGGATGATAGACGATGTCCTCAAGCAGTACATCGGGAAAATTTGTTACGTCTATATCGACGACATCATCGTATTTGGCAAGGATGCAGAGGAACACCTCGTTAATGTTGAGAAGGTTTTTGCAACGCTTTGGGAGGCGAATCTTAAGGTTAATTTGGAAAAGACATGCTTCTTTGAAAAAGAAGTCGAATTTCTAGGCTATGTTATTACTCCCGATGGAGTACGCGCTGACCCAAAAAAGGTAGAAGCTATTAAAACGATTTCACCCCCGGAAAATTTGAAGGATTTAAAAAGTTTCCTTGGTATGACCTCATACTATAGGAAATTCATTAAGGATTACGCCAAGGTCGCAAAGCCACTCACCAACCTCACTCGGGGGGAAAATGCACAGGTAAAAGCGAACGCGTCCAAAAATGTAGCGATTATGCTTAACAAGGATGCCTTAGAGGCCTTCTGCGAGCTGAAACAACTACTGATGTCAGCGGACGTATTAGCATTTCCAGATTTTTCCAAACCATTTAATTTGACAACGGACGCATCAAACTACGCCATTGGCGCGGTACTATCACAAGGATCAATAGGCGACGATAAACCGATAGCTTACATATCGCGGTCCCTAAACAAAGCCGAAGAAAACTACGCTACGAATGAAAAAGAGCTTCTAGCTATTGTTTGGTCACTAGATAATTTGCGTTCCTACCTTTATGGCGCAAAGAAAATTAGGGTTTACACTGATCACCAACCTCTGACATTCTCCTTGAGTAATCGCAATTACAATGCAAAGCTCAAGCGATGGAAAGCTCGTATAGAGGAATATAACTGCGAGTTAATCTACAAGCCAGGTAAGACAAATGTAGTCGCTGATGCACTCTCCCGTCTCAAGACGGAAGTGAACGCACTCACTGACTCCATAGCTGTACAACCATCGAGTACTATAGCTGACGCGGTGTCTGAAACTGACACTGCTTCAGAGGGTACCATGCACTCCGCAGAGCAGGACAGCTCTGACCTCATACCTCACGTAGAGGCACCCATAAATGTGTTTAGAAATCAAATAATTTTTAGGCGGGGGCGAGTTGCGAGTGTACAGAAGAGCCTCATAGGGGGTACAAGAGGTACTTTGTCACAATGCCTGTATTAAGCGTCGAAGCTTTGTCACCAGTCCTCAAAAATTACCTCAACCCAAATGTTATAAATGGCATTAAAATTCCGGAAGATGACCTCCATAGTTTGCAGGCTGTATACGTTAACAATTTCAGCAGATATAAAATTAGGATCACGCAGCGCGTGGTAGAAGATGTGACAATAGCCGATAGGGTATTCGACATTATCGAGAAGGAGCACAAGCGCGCGCATCGAAATGCTCGTGAGAATAGGGAACAGGTACTGGAAAAATTTTATTTTCCCGCAATGTCCAAACAGATTAGGGAATACATTAGCCAATGCGAAACATGTAAATTGAACAAATACGATAGGCACCCTTCTAAACCATATGAGCAACCAACTCCCATTCCTAGTTATCCGTGCGAAATCTTGCACATCGACATTTTCGAAATTGAACGACAAAAATATTTGAGTTGTATCGACAAATTTACCAAATTTGCTAAGCTCTTCCCAATCAAAAATAAGTCATCTCCTCATTTGCGAATGAACCTAACGATCGCGCTGCATTATTTCACAGTGCCACGAGCCTTGGTCATGGACAACGAACGCGGATTCTTGTCACCACTTGTATTAAATTATATCAGGTCCTTAGGGATAGAAATATACCAAACACCAACGCAGCGAAGCGAGGCCAATGGTCAGGTAGAGAGGCTACACTCTACTTTGATCGAAATATACCGCTGCCTTTCCGTTGAATTTCCTAGATTAACACCTGAAGAACGCGTCGCAATAACTGTGGATAGGTATAATAACACGATACATTCCGTAATAAAGCGCAAACCGGCTGATGTTTTTCTGAATAGGACAGCTAGGATAAATTACCAGGATTTAGCAAACTTCAGGGAGCGCACTAACGAGGACATAAAGGCTCTTCTTCTACACGAACAGGAAAGTAGGAACTTAAGAAATAGTAAAACTCTTTCGCAATGACTCAACGATCGAGGTGATCAAGGAAGACACGATTCTCTTAGACAATTTCAATAACACCGTGTGGTCAGGTGATGCTCCCAATCACTTGAGCGGCTATTACATCCTTCAACTGGACAATGAAACGATCCGCATTGGTGACAGAACCTACTGGAGTATGAGTAGTTCAGGAGTTCAAATACTCCCCCTGTGCTATCTACTATTGCAAATAAAAGCCTTGCAGTTAACCTCAATCTTGTACACGAGATGACAATCGGAAATTTTAAGCTCTTGAGGTACCTGAGGGACAAAACAAATTGGTTCGCGGCGTCGGAAACTTTGGGGCTAATTCTGCTCCTACTCATGATTTGGATAATTTGGAGGAAATTAACAACGGGACCAAAATTCCCGGAATTGCGACTATCCATTAGAAGACAACATAAAGAGGACACTTGTCCAAATCCTAATCTGCGGGACGCTGATCTTTAAAGGGGGAAGAGTTAACACGCGCCAGTTGCCCTTATCGCAACATACCCACGTATGGCCAGTACACGCGCGCCGAGTCAGCAAATTATATTTCCCACAACATGCGGCTGCGCATGGCAACCCAACACCTTAATTCAAGGCCATGGTTAGTGACGGCAAATAACACCTGCAAATTATGGTTCTCACTACATACGGCCGCGCATGGCAACCTAACACCTTAATTCAAGGCCATGGTTAGTGACGGCAATTAACACTCATGCTACGGAACTACTCCAGACGCACAGTCAGCTAAATTCTATTACACATGATTGTGAAATGCACACATACAGCACCTGTGGGAAGAACCGACTTCAACATTCTCACACAGCGGGCTGTCAAAAAGTTACGCAAGAGGCGCGTCGCGGCTTGTTGATTGGCTATATATGGGAGCAGTTGCGGCAGACCCGGCAGTCGAGTTCGGGACGGATTAGTGTTAACAGTGAATTAATCTTAGTTGTAATTGTGAATTCATTGAATTAAAATATACTTGTAAAAACTATTTGAACTTGTGTTGTTTAGTGTTGTTGGTTGGGCGAGTTGGCCCAACAAATTAATTTTTTTATAAAACAAGGACTATAGTCCTTTAATTTATATGTGGCAGGTTAAAGTCCCCTAAAACAATCATTAAGTCCGTGGACTTTATCATCGAATTGACTGATTGTAACAGTGAAATATGGTGCATATACACTGATAGATCAGAAGACGGTGGAATATAGCAAACGGCTAAGTAAATATGACCCCGGTCTAGTAAGATTCGGATGCATTTAAACACGATGGAATCAACCTCGACTAAATTAACACCTTCAGATGGAATTGAAGAATGTACAGCTAGCAAGACACCACCTCCGGTCCTATTTAAGCGATCATTTCTATAGGTCTGATACTCACCACAAAAAATTTCGGAATTTAAAACATTGGGTTTCAGCCATGTTTCGGTAAAAGCAATAATATTATAGTTACAGTGAATGGTTTTCAAATATAAGTCAGTTAATTTAGTATTTAAGCCTCTAACGTTTTGATAGTAAATGCTTAAGCAAGATATTAAATTAAGTTTTTTGGATCGGAACTTTGAGGAGGAATTTTTGCTACATTTTGAGTAATCTCAATAGTCTTATGCACAAATTCGCGAACAAAAGCTCCTGGCGGCCAAAATGCGCTGTCCAAAAGTTTATCAAAATCTTCTGAGTAGACATCAATTCTAAACGAAGAAATGTTCCTTTCGTAATTAAATTTAAATTTTCTTAAAGTCATGCCGTCAGCCTTAATTTTCGAAGTGACATAAGACTTGATATCCTCAACGGAAGTGTCTTTGTCAAAGCGAGATACAAAAATCGATTTTTTGAGCGGGACCACAACCAGCTTCTTAGCCGGTGCTACTGAATAAGAAGTCACAGATTGAGAAGTTACAGTTTCAGAAGTTACAGTTTGAGGCTCTAAGGGTTTTTTCCGCGGCCTTAGAAGTGGATGGAACCACAGCTTGCGGATTAGGGGAAGCCAAGTCTATGAGCTCCACTTGCGGAAGATTAATGTTCTGAGCAGGATTAAGATTCAAAGCGTTAGGTGAGTCTTCAGAGTTTTTTGATTATTATCGCGGTTGTCTTTACTTCTATTTAAACAATGCGGTAACTCATCCAAACACTTGAAGGATTTGAACAAGCTATCGTATTTATTGAACTTTTCCGTGATTATGGAAAACTCTTTAGCAATATCAGAAAACGCATTTCGTGTTTTTCTAAACAGTTTAAATAGGTCAACCTCAGTTGATCTGCATTTAATGCATGACCAACGTACTCCCTTCTCCCCATCATTGATAGTGTCAACAACTCTAGCCTTCAGTCCCGCGCACTTTCCATGGGCGAGCCCATCGCAAAGCCAGCAAGAGACAAAACGTTCGGATTCGCTTTTTACCTGACAGTTTTTGAAAATGCAAGCCATTTTTTATAGACAGGTGAAAGAAACTAGTATAAGAATATAGAAATGGTAGAGATATGTTTGTAAATTACAAAGAAAAAAACAGTTGAAATAGCACTGAGAATGAGAAAGGTTATATATAAAGCAACTCTGAAAGTTTGGGAGCTTAGCGGTAGCTAGCAATTTTAGAGTCACTGTCACTTGACACGTAAAAAGCTACGCAAATAGCTGCGAAGGCAGTAAATTGCGAGAAAAACAAAAAGGGTGCGCACAAAAATAATTGCAAGGTGAAAAGGTACCAATCAAAATTGCAACAGTAAATAATAAATATTTTTTGAACATTAATACACTTTTGCAGGAGGTTTTTAATTTCTTTTGTTTGTTTCTTTTGTGCTGCGCTGTAAATTGGGCCATGTAACATCAACCGACTAAAGGGATAAATGTCCATATTTATTGAACCAAGCAAGATAGAATCGATTTTATTTTTGCAGATGGTAGGTTTTTATGTGTATATTAATCCACAAGCTGATACAAGGTTCTATCGTTAACGGTTCAATTTCTACGTCAAAGTGGATGGGGTTCACCGACTAAAAGGGATAAGTGTCCATATCTATTGAACCAAGCAAGATAGGATCGATTTTGTTTTTGCAGATGATAGGTATTTATGTGTATATTAATCCACAAGCTGATACAAGGTTCTATCGTTAACGGTTCAATTTATACGTCAAAGTGGGTGGGGTTAACCGACTAAAAGGGATAAGTAACCATATCTATTGAACCAAGCAAGATAGAATCGATTTTGTTTTTGCAGATGATAGGTTTTTATGTGTACATTAATCTACAAGCTGATCCAAGGCTCTATCTTTAATGGTTCAATTTCTACGTCATAGTGGGCGCGGTTAACCGACTAAAAGGGATAAGTATACATATCTATTGAACCAAGCAAGATAGAATCGAATTTATTTTTGCAGATGGTAGGTTTTTATGCGTATATTAATCCACAAGCTGATACAAGGTTCTATCGTTAACGGTTCAATTTCTACGTCAAAGTGGGTGGGGTTAACCGACTAATAGGGATAAGTATCATATCTATTGGACCCAGCAAGATAGAACCCATTTTGTTTTTGAAGATGATAGGTGTTTATGTGTATATTAATCCACAAGCTGATATAAGGTTCTATCGTTAACGGTTCAATTTCTACGTCAAAGTGGATGGGGTAAACCGACTAATAGGGATAAGTATCATATCTATTGAACCAAGCAAGATAGAACCCATTTTGTTTTTGAGATGATAGGTTTTTATGTGTATATTAATCCACAAGCTGATATAAGGTTCTATCGTTAACGGTTCAATTTCTACGTCAAAGTGGATGGGGTTAACCGACTAAAAGGGATAAGTGTCCATATCTATTGAACCAAGCAAGATAGGATCGATTTTGTTTCTGCAGATGATAGGTTTTTATGTGTATATTAATCCACAAGCTAATACAAGGTTCTATCGTTAACGGTTCAATTTCTACGTCAAAGTGGGTGGGGTTAACCGACTAAATAGGGATAAGTGTCCATATCTATTGAACCAAGCAAGACAGAATCGATTTTGTTTTTGCAGATGATAGGTTTTATGTGTATATTAATCCACAAGCTGATACAAGGTTCTATCGTTAACGGTTCAATTTCTACGTCAAAGTGGGTGGGGTTAACCGACTAAAAGGGATAAGTGTCCATATCTATTGAACCAAGCAAGATAGAATCGATTTTGTTTTTGCAGATGATAGGTTTTTATGTGTATATTAATCCCAAGCTGATCCAAGGTTCTATCGTTAACGGTTCAATTTCTACGTCAAAGTGGGTGGGGTTAACCGACTAAAAGGGATAAGTGTCATATCTATTGAACCAAGCAAGATAGAATCGATTTGTTTTTGCAGATGATAGGTTTTATGTGTATATTAATCCACAAGCTGATACAAGGTTCTATCGTTAACGGTTCAATTTCTACGTCAAAGTGGGTGGGGTTAACCGACTAAAAGGGATAAGTGTCCATATCTATTGAACCAAGCAAGATAGAATCGATTTTGTTTTTGCAGATGATAGGTTTTTATGTGTGTATTAATCCACAAGCTGATACAAGGTTCTATCGTTAACGGTTCAATTTCTACGTCAAAGTGGGTGGGGTTAACCGACTAAAAGGGATAAGTGTCCATATCTATTGAACCAAGCAGATAGAATCGATTTGTTTTTGCAGATGATAGGTTTTTATGTGTATATTAATCCACAAGCTGATCAAGGTTCTATCGTTAACGGTTCAATTTCTACGTCAAAGTGGGTGGGGTTAACCGACTAATAGGGATAAGTGTCATATCTATTGAACCAAGCAAGATAGAATCGCATTTTGTTTTTGCAGATGATAGGTTTTTATGTGTATATTAATCCACAGCTGATACAAGGTTCTATCGTTAACGGTTCAATTTCTACGTCAAAATGGGTGAGGTTAACCGACTAAAGGGATAAGTGTCATATCTATTGAACCAAGCAAGATAGAATCGATTTTGTTTTGCAGGATGATAGGTTTTTATGTGTATATTAATCCACAAGCTGATACAAGGTTCTATCGTTAACGGTTCAATTTCTACGTCAAAGTGGATGGGGTTAACCGACTAAAAGGGATAAGTGTCCATATCTATTGAACCAAGCAGATAGAATCGATTTGTTTTCTGCAGATGATAGGTTTTTATGTGTATATTAATCCGCAAGCTGATCCAAGGTTCTATCGTTAACGGTTCAATTTCTACGTCAAAGTGGGTGGGGTTAACCGACTAAAAGGGATAAGTGTCCATATCTATGAACCAAGCAAGATAGAATCGATGTTGTTTTTGCAGATGATAGGTTTTTATGTGTATATTATCCACAGTCTGATACAAGGTTCTATCGTTAACGGTTCAATTTCTACGTCAAACGTGGGTGGGGTTAACCGACTAATAGGGATAAGTATCCATATCTATTGAACCAAGCAAGATAGAATCGATTTTGTTTTTGCAGATGATAGGTGTTTATGTGTATATTAATCCACAAGCTGATCATAGGTTCTATCGTTAACGGTTTCAATTTCTACGTCAAAGTGGATGGGGTTAACCGACTAATAGGGATAAGTGTCCATATCTATTGAACCAAGCAAGATAGAATCGATTTTGTTTTTGCAGATGATAGGTTGTTTATGTGTATATTAATCCACAAGCTGATACAAGGTTCTATCGTTAACGGTTCAATTTCTACGTCAAACTGGGTGGGGTTAACCGCCTAAAAGGGATAAGTGTCCATATCTATTGACCAAGCAAGATAGAATCGATTTTGTTTTGCAGATGATAGGTTGTTTATGTGTATTAATCCACAAGCTGATCCAAGGTTCTATCGTTAACGGTTCAATTTCTACGTCAAAGTGGGTGGGGTTAACCGACTAAAGGGATAAGTGTCCTTATCTATTGAACCAAGCAAGATAGATCGATTTGTTTTTGCAGATGATAGGTTTTTATGTGTATATTAATCCACAAGCTGATACAAGGTTCTATCGTTAACGGTTCAATTTCTACGTCTAAAGTGGGTTGGGTTAACCGACTAAAGGGATAAGTGTCCATATCTATTGAACCAAGCAAGACAGAATCGATTTTGTTTTTGCAGATGATAGGTTTTTATGTGTATATTAATCCACAGCTGATACAAGTTCTATCGTTAACGGTTCAATTTCTACGTCAAAGTGGATGGGGTTACCGACTAAAAGGGATAAGTGTCCATATCTATTGAACCAAGCAAGATAGAATCGATTTTGTTTTTGCAGATGATAGGTTTTTATGTGTATATTAATCCACAGCTGATCCAAGGTTCTATCGTTAACGGTTCATTTCTACGTCAAAGTGGTGGGGTTAACCGACTAAAAGGGATAAGTGTCCATATCTATTGAACCAAGCAAGATAGAATCGATTTTGTTTTTGCAGATGATAGGTTTTTATGTGTATATTAATCCACAAGCTGATCTAAGGTTCTATCGTTAACGGTTCAATTTCTACGTCAATAGTGGGTGTGGGTTAACCGACTAAAGGGATAAGTGTCATATCTATTGAACCAAGCAAGATAGAATCATTTGTTTTTGCAGATGTAGGTTTTATATGTGTATATTAATCCACAAGCTGATACAAGGTTCTATCGTTAACGGTTCAATTTCTACGTCAAGTGGATGGGGTTTAACCGACTAAAAGGGATAAGTGTCCATATCTATTGAACCAAGCAAGATAGATTCGATTTGTTTTGCAGGTGATAGGTTTTTATGTGTGTATTAATCCACAAGCTGATACAAGTTCTATCGTTAACGGTTCAATTTCTACGTCAAAGTGTGAGTGGGTTAACTGACTAAAAGGGATAAGTGTCCATATCTATTGAACAAAGCAAGATAGAATCGATTTTTTTTGCAGATGATAGGTTTTATGTGTACATTAATCCACAAGCTGATACAAGGTTCTATCGTTAACGGTTCAATTTCTACGTCAAAGTGGAGTGGGTTGGTTAACCGACTAAAAGGGATAAGTGTCCATATCTATTGAACCAAGCAAGATAGATTCGATTTTGTTTTTGAAGATGGTAGGTTTTTATGTGTATATTAATCCACAAGCTGAATCCAGGTTCTATCGTTAACGTTCAATTTCTACGTCAAGTGGATGGGGTTAACCGACTAGGGATAAGTTGTGCATATCTATTGAACAAGCAAGATAGAATCGATTTTGTTTTGCAGATGATAGGTTTTACTGTGTATATTAATCCGACAGCTGATCCAAGGTTCTATCGTTAACGGTTTAATTTCTACGTCAAAGTGGATGGGGTTAACCGACTAAAAGGGATAAGTGTGCCATATCTATTGAACCAAGCAAGATAGAATCGATTTTGTTTTTTGCAGATGATAGGTTTTTCTGTGTATATTAATCCGCAAGCTGATCCAAGGTTCTATCGTTAACGGTTTTCAATTTCTACGTCAAAGTGGATGGGGTTGACCGACTAAAGGGATAATATAAGTGTCATATCTATTGAACAAGCAAGATAGAATCGATTTATTTTTGCAGATGTAGGTTTTTATGTGTACATTATCCACAAGCTGATACAAGGTTCTATCGTTAACGGTTCATTTCTACGTCGATAGTGGATGGGGTTAACCGACTAAAAGGATAAGTGTCCATATCTATTGAACCAAAAAGATAGAATCGATTTGTTTTGCAGGTGATAGGTTTTTATTGTATATTAATCCACAAGCTGACCACAGGTTCTATCGTTAACGGTTTAATTTCTACGTCATACTGGGTGGGGTTAACCGACTAAAGGGATAAGTTTCCATATCTATTGAACCAAGCAAGATAGAATCGATTTTGTTTTGCAATGTGATAGGTTTTTATGTGTATATTATCCACAAGCTGATCCAAGTCTCTATCGTTAATGGTTCAATGTGCTACGACATAGTGTGGTGGGGTTAACCGACTAAAAGGATAAGTGTCCATATCTATGAACCAAGCAAGATAGAATCGATTTTGTTTTTGCAGATGATAGGTTTTATGTGTGTATTAATCCACAAGCTGATACAAGGTTCTCTCGCTAACGGTTTTCAATTTCTACGTCATAGTGGGTGGGGTTAACCGACTAAGAGGGATAAGTGTCCATATCTATTGAACCAAGCAAGATAGAATCGATTTTGTTTTTGCAGATGATAGGTTTTTATGTGTATATTAATCCACAAGCTGATACAAGGTTCTATCGTTAACGGTTCAATTTTCTACGTCATAGTGGATGGGGTTAACCGACTAAAAGGGATAAGTGTCCATATCTATTGAACCAAGCAAGATAGAATCGATTTTGTTTTGCAGATGATAGGTTTTTATGTGTATATTAATCCACAAGCTGATCCAAGGCTCTATCTTTAATGGTTCAATTTCTACGTCATAGTGGGTGGGGTTAACCGACTACTAAAAGGGATAAGTGTCCATATCTATTGAACCAAGCAAGATAGAATCGAGTTTTTGTTTTTGCAGATGATAGGTTTTTATGTGTGTATTAATCCACAAGCTGATCCAAGGTTCTATCGTTAACGGTTCAATTCTACGTCATAGTGGTGGGGTTTTTAACCGACTAAAAGGGATAAGTGTCCATATCTATTGAACCAAGCAAGATAGAATCGATTTGTTTTTGCAGATGATAGGTTTTTATGTGTATATTAATCCACAAGCTGATACAAGGTTCTATCACGTAACGTTCAATTTCTACGTCATACTGGGTGGGGTTAACCGCCTAAAAGGGATAAGTGTCCATATCTATGAACCAAGCAAGATAGAATCGATTTTGTTTTTGCAGATGGTAGGTTTTTATGTGTATATTAATCCACAAGCTGACACAAGTTCTATCGTTAACGGTTCATTTCTACTCAAAGTGGTGGGTTAACCGACTAAAAGGATAAGTGTCCAATACATTGAAACCAAGCAAGATAGAACTTTGTTTTGCAGATGTAGGTTTTTATGGTATATTAATCCACAGCTGATACAAGGTTCTATCGTTTAAGGTTCAATTTCTACGTCAAAGTGGTGGGGTTAACCGACTAAAAGGGATAAGTGTCCATATCTATATGAACCAAGCAAGATAGAATCGATTTTGTTTTGCAGATGATAGGTTTTTATGTGTGTATTAATCCACAGCTGATACAAGGTTCTATCGTTAACGGTTTCAATTTCTACGTCAAAGTGAGTGGGGTTAACCGACTAAAAGGATAAGTGTCCATATCTATTGAACCAAGCAAGATAGAATCGTTTTGTTTTGCAGATGGTAGGTTTTTATGTGTATATTAATCCACAAGCTATATCCAAGGTTCTATCGTTAACGTTCAATTTCTACGTCAAAGTGGGTGGGGTTAACCGACTGAAAGGGATAAGTCCATATCTATTGAACCAAGCAAGATAGAATCGATTTTTTGTTTGCAGATGTAGTTTTTATGTGTATATTAATCCACAGCTGATCCAAGGTTCTATCGTTAACGGTTCAATTTCTACGTCAAGTGGATGGGTTAACCGACTAAAGGGATAAGTGTCCATATCTATTGAACCAAGCAAGATAGATCGATTTTGTTTCTGCAGATGATAGGTTTTATCGTGTGTATTAATCCACAAGCTGATCCAAGGTTCTATCGTTAACGGTTCAATTTCTACGTCAAAGTGGTGGGTTAACCGACTAAAAGGGATAAGTGTCCATATCTATGAACCAAGCAAGATAGAATCGATGTTGTTTTGCAGATGATAGGTTTTTATGTGTATATTAATCCACAAGCTGATCACAAGGTTCTATCGTTAACGGTTCAATTTCTACGTCAAAGTGGATGGGGTGACCGACTAAAAGGGATAAGTGTCAATATCTATTGAACCAAGCAAGAGTAGCATCGATTTTGTTTTTGCACATGATAGGTGTTTTATGTGTACATTAATCCACAAGACTGATCTAAGGTTCTATCGTTAACGGTTCAATTTCTACGTCAACGTGGTGGGGTTAACCGCCTAAAAGGGATAAGTGTCCATATCTATTGAACCAAGCAAGATAGAATCGATTTTGTTTTTGCAGCATGATAGGTTTTATGTGTATAATAATCCGCAAGCTGATCAAACGGTTCTACTCGTTTAACGGTTCAATTTCTACGTCAAAGTGGATGGGGTTAACCGGACGGGAAACGTGGGGGTCATAGAGGATATGTGTCCATATCTATTGAACCAAGCAAGATAGAATCGATTTGTTTTGCAGATGTAGAGTTTTTATCGTGTATATTAATCCACAAGCTGATCCAAGACTCCTATCTTAATGGTTCAATTGCTAACGACATAGTGGGTGGGGTTAACCGACTAAAAGGGATAAGTGTCCGTATCTATTGAACCAAGCAGATAGAATCGATTTTTTTGCAGACTGATAGGTTTTATGTGTGTATTAATTCACAAGCTGATACAAGTTCTCTCGCTGAACGGTAGCAATTCTCTACTGTCCATACTGGGTGGGGTTAACCGACTAAAAGGGATAAGTGTCCATAGCTATTGAACCAAGCAGATAGAATCGGTTTGTTTTTGAATTGATAGGTTTTTTATTGTATATTAATCCACAAGCTGATCCAAACTCTATCTTTAATGGTTCAATTGCTACGACATAGTGGGTGGGGTTAACCGAATAAAAGGGATAAGTGTCCATACTTGACCAACAAGATAGATTCGATTTGTTATGCAGATGGTAGGTTTTTATGTGTATATTAATCCACAGCTGATCCAAGGTTATATCGTAACGTTCAATTTCTACGTCAAAGTGGATGGGTTAACCGACTAAAAGGGGATAAGTGTCCATATCTATGAACCAAACATAGATCGCGATTTGTCGAAGATGTAGGTTTTTATGTGTGCATTAATCCACAAAGCGGACCCAAGTATACACGTTACGGTTCAATTTCTACGTCAAAATGGTGAGGTTAACCGACTAAAAGGATAAGTGTGCATATCTATTGAACAAGCAAGATAGAATCGATTTGTTTTTGCAGATATAGGTTTTATGTGTATATTAATCCACAAGCTGATCCAAAACCTCTATCTTTAATGGTCAATTTCTACGACAAGTGGGTGGGGTTAACCGACTAAAAGGGATATGTGGTGTCTCATATCTATTGAACGCGACGCAGATAGATCGATTTGTTTTTGTGCAGATGTATAGGTTTTTATGTGTGTATTATCCACAAGCTGATACAGGTTCTTATCGTTAACTGGTTCAATTTCTACGTCATATCGGGTGGGGTTAACGACTAAAAGGATCAGTGTCCATATCTATTGAACCATGCAAGATAGAATCGATTTGCTTTTGAATTTGATAGATTTTTATGTGTATATTATCCAGCAAGCTGATCCAAAACTCTATCGTTATGGTTCATTGCTACGACATAGTGGGTGGGGTACCGACTAAAAGGGATAAGTGTCCATATCTATGAACCAAGCAAGATATAGAATCGATTTGTTTGACGACTGTTATGCGTTTTATGATGTGTCTTAATCCAAAGCTGATACAAGGTTCGCTCACTACGTTCAATTTCTACGTCATAGTGGGTGGGGTTAACCGACTACGAGGGATAAGTGTCCATATCTATTGAACCAAGCAAGATAGAATCGATTTGTGTTTTGAATTGATAGTTGTTATGTGTATATATCTCTACAAGCTGATCCAAAACTCGTATCTTTAATGTTCAATTTCATACGACATATAGTCGGGTGGGGTTAACCGACTAAATGGACTAAGTGTCCATATCTATTGAACGCAGCGAGATAGACTCGATTTGTTTTTGCAGATGATAGGTTTTATGTGTGTATCGGAATCCACAAGTCATGATACAAAGGTTCGATCGTTGTAACGTTCAATTTCTACGTCTAAGTGATGGGTTAACGACTAAAAGGATAAGTGTCCAGCTCTATTGAACCAAGCAAGAGTAGACTCAGATTTGTTTGCAGCATGGTCGGGTTTTATGTGTATATTAATCACAGCTGATACACAGGTTCTGATCGTTCTAACGGCTTTCAATTCGTACGTCAAGTGGATGGGGTAACCGGACTAAAAGGGAGTTAGTCCATATCTATTGAACCAGCAAGATATGAATTTTGTTTTTGCACAGATGGGAGGTTTTTATGTGTGTATTAATCCACACGTCTGATATACAGTTAGGTTCTTTCGTTAACGGTTCGATTTTTACTGTCAAAGTCGAGTGGGGTAACTGACTCAAAGGATAAGTGTCCATATCATATGGACAAAGCAGAAGAACCGTTTTGTTTTTGCAGAGGGTAGGTTTTTATGTGGTACACTTAATCCACAGCTGATCATAGGTTCTATCGTTAACGTTCAATTTCTACGTCAATGTGGTATGGCGTTAACCGACTAAAGGGATAAGTGTCCTATATCGATTGAACTAAACAAGATAGATTCGATTTGTTTTTGCAGATGATAGTTCTTATGTGTTCGGATTAATGCCACAAGCTGATACAAGGTCTTTCGTTAACGCGTCAATTTTACGTCAAAGTGAGTGGGTTAGACTGACGAAAAGGGATACGTGTCATATCTATTGAACAAGCAAGAAAGAACGCCGTTTTGTGTTTGCAGATGGTAGGTTTATGTGTACATAATCCACAAGCTGATGATAAGGTTCTATCGTTAACGGTTCAATTCTACGTCAAAGTGATTGGTTAACCGACTAAAGGGATAAGTGTCCATATCTATGAACCAAACAGCTAGATTCGATGTTTTACTGAGATGTAGGTTTTTCTGTGTATATTCATCCACAAAGTGCTGATCCTAAGGTCATATTGACCTTAACGGTTCAATTTCTACGTCAAACTGGATGGCGGTTACTGACTAAAAGGGATAGCGTGTCCATAGATCTTGACCAAACAAGATAGATTCGCTTTTGTTTTGAGAGTGGCGTAAGGTTTTATGTGATACATTAAGCACAGCTGACCCAGCGTTATACCGTTACGGTTCACTTTCTACGTCAAATGGTGAGGTTAACCGACACTAAAAGGGCAAGTGTGCAGATCTATTGAACCAAGCAGATAGAATCGTTTTGGTTTGCAGATGATAGTTGTTTATGTGTATAATAATCCGCCAGCTGATCAAGGTTCTATCGTTAACGGTTTTATTTCTACGGCTCAAGTGATGTGACCGACTAAAGGATAAGTGTCATATCTATTGACCAAGCAAGATAGACTTCGATTTTGTTTTTGCACATGATAGGTTTTGTCAGTGTATCTCTATCACCACAAGCTGATAAAAGTTGTTCTATTGTTTTCCCTATCGTTAACGTTCAATTTCTACGGCATACTGGTGGGGTTAACCGGCGCCTAAAAGGTATAAGTGTCCATAGTCTATGAACCAAGCAGATAGAATCGATTTGTTTTTGTGCATGATAGGTTTGTATGTGTATAATAATCGCAAGCTGAGCCAAGGTCGATCGTTACGGTTTAATTTCTACGTCAAATGGATGGGGTTAACCGATCTAAAGGGAGAAGTGTCTATATCTATTAGAACCAACGCAGATAGAATCGATTTGTTGACAGATGATAGGTTTTATGTGTGTATTATCCATCAAGCTGATACAAGGATCTATCGCTACTGAAAAAATAAGAGTTCAATTCTACGTCAAAGTGATGGGGTTAATCCGACTAAAAGGGATAAGTGTCCTACTCTATTGACCAGCAAGAATAGATGCGATTATAGTTTTTGGGGAGGAATTTGATAGCGTTTTTATGTGTGTATTAATCCACAAGCTGATCCAAAACATCTCATCTTTAGATGGTTCAGTTGCTCGACATACTAGGGTAGGTTAACGACTAAAGGGATAGAGTGTCCGTATCTACATTATTGAACCAAGCAAGATAGACTACGATTTTGTTTTGCAGATGATAGGTTTTTATGTGTGTATTAATCCACAAGCTAGATACAAGGTCTCTCGACTAACGGTTCACAATTTCTACGTCATACTGGTGAGTAACCAGACTAAAAGGATAAGTGTGTCCTATATCTATTGAACCACAAACCAGATAGATTCGGATTTTGCGTTTATTTGAAGCATGGTAGGGTTTTATATGTGTATATTAATTCACAAGCTGATCCAGTGTATAGTCGTGTATCGTGTTCATTCTACGTCAAAGCGTGGAGTGGGGTATTAGCCGACTAAAAGGGGATAGTGTCTCATATCTATTGAACAAACAAGATAGATTCGATTTGTTTTTGAAGATGGTAGGTTTTTATGATGTACATAATCCACAAGCTGACCAGGTTATATACACGTTTAACGGTTCAATTTCTACGTCAAAATGGGGGTGCCCATCTGGGGGGTTCTGAGGTTAACCGACTATAAGGGTAAGTGTGCATCTGCATATTGAACAAGCGTGAAGATAGAATCCATTTTGTTTTTGCAGACATGATAGTTTGTTTTTATGTGTATACGTATAATACCCGCCACCTGCTGATCCCAAGGTTCGTATCGTTAACGGTTCGATAATTTCATACGTACACTAGTGGATGGGAGTTGACGACTAAAGGGATCAGTGTCCATATCTATTACTGAACCAAGCAAAATCGAATCGAATTTGTTTTTGCACATGATAGGTTTTCATGTGCAGATTACATCTCACGGAAGCTGATACAAGTTCTACGTTAACGGTGCAATTTCTACGTCCATACTGGCGGGGGTATACGACTCTAAGAGGATAAGTGTCCCTATATCTATTGAACCAAGCAAGATAGACTCGGTTTGCGTTTTGAATTTGATAGGATTTTTATGTGTATATAATCTACACAAGTCTGATCCACAAACTCTATCTTAATGGTTCAATGCTACGACATAGTGGGTGGGTGAACGTCGAGCGGATAGTGCATATCTATTGAACCTAGCTAGTATAGAATTGAGCGGCGATTTGTTTTGGGGTCGCACAGGTGATAGGTCTGTTATGTGTGTATTAATCACAGAGCTGATACACAGGTCTCATCGCGTAACGGTCACATTTCTACGTCATAGTGAATGGCGTGGGGGTAAACGACTAAGAGGGATGAAGGGTCCATATCTTATTGAACAGATGCTCCCAGACCCCCCCCCCCGCCAAGATAGATACGATTTTTTGTTTTTGAATTGGGATCAGGTTTTAGTGTATTATTAATCCA